>CAHIKZ030001406.1:430000-440000 GCA_903632075.3 Acanthosepion pharaonis
ATGACCTCATTCAGTCTGACAGAAGAACTACTGTGGCAGGTCAAGAAAGACATAAAGAACAAACGCAGGGGTCATCAGTCAGAAGGAGTCATCTTGAATCATGACAACGCAAGGCCTCACACAGCAGCCCAAACGGTGCAGACCATCAATGAGCTGGGCTGGGAACTGCTCCCTCATCCCCCTTACAGCCCAGACCTTGCCCCTTCAGACTTTCACCTGTTTGGTCCCTTGAAAGCGTTCACGAGAGGCACGAAGTTTAAAAGTGACGATGAAGTCAAATGTGTTGTGAGCGACTGACTGAGACATCAGTTCAAAGATTTTTACGCTGAGGGAATACGGGAGCTTGTGCACAGGTGGGAAAAGTGTGTGACAGTGCTGGGAGACTACGTTGAAAAATAAAACAAAAAGTAAGCTTCTATCTGTATTAGAAGTCCTTATACCGAAAAATTCACCTTATTTATTGAATGACCCTCGTATATATATATATATATATATATATATATATATATATATATTATATCTGTCCGTCTCTTTACACACGTACGCAATATATATATATATATATATGTCTGTCTTTACACTCGCATACAGATATATATATATATACATTTTATATCTGTCTCTCTCTCCTTACAGAATAATATATATATATATATATATATATATATATGTATATATATATATATATATATATATATGATTCTATGTTCACTTTTATGTTTATCCACGCTCTATCTCTGATATTGACCACTTTATCCCATGAATATAGGACATCTTAAGACTATATATATATATATATATGTGTGTGTGTGTGTGTGTGTGTGTGTGTGTGTGTGAAAATATATATAAAATAGGAAGGAACTGGTTAGGTAAATAATCCAAAGTTCCTTAGTATTGTGTGTGTGTGTGTGTGTGTGTGTGTGTGTGTGTGTAAAGAGACAGACAGACAGTCAGTCAATTATCTGCCATGCGTAATACACGCTTTGGCGATCATGTATCTTTCGATACATGAATGACGGGAGAGATTTTTTTCCCGCAGTAGGTTGCCATTTCTTTCTGCGGTAGACCAGCTACCAACCAAGGCTATAGTATCCGGGCAGTCCTGCTATTTACCCATAACTGAGGTGGGGAACCAGGGGATTAACACCTTTCCCAAGGATATTAGCACGTAAATGAATGCAATGCATTCGACTGTAATTCGAACACAGCTCTCCCTTTCCTCAACCCAAGCTATCCATTACTCCACCGTGCCTCGACCAGAGAGACAAGACGAAATGCACACATATATATGAAATCTGTTCATATATATATATATATATATATATATATATATGATATATATGACACACTCATATCCTCTCTCCCACCTCACTTCGTTAATTTTACGTATACTTTATGAGGTCCGTCAAAAACGTGTGAATTTCTTTTCATTTTTCATTTCAGCTTTTGGAAGATAAGTCTGATGATCCAGAACCCTGTTAAAGGGGTTATGGTGAAATAACTTATTACATGGAATCTTAACGTGGTCTGTTTTTTATTCAAACATATCTGCTCTGAATTTTACATTGAGCTCTCTGGATATCATCCTCCTCAGGTCTACCCATACGGATTACCTAAATTTGCATAAACTATATATATATATATATATATATATATATATATATATATATATATATATATATATGTGTGTGTGTGGGGTGTGTGTGTGTGTGTGTGTGTGTATTATACTGAGAGAGAGAGAAATAGAGAGGGAAATACATACAAATATCTGAAATCACGTATATTTCTTTCTCTATATATACATATACAGACTAATGACATTCACATGCACAACTATCTATCTATTCATATATATATATATATATGTGTGTGTGTGTGTGTGTGTGACTTTTTCCTTTATATATATATATATATATATATAACTTTTTCCTTTTTATATATATATATATATATACATTAAAGGAAAAAGTTATATATATATAGAGAGAGAGTGAGAGACAGACAGACAGAGTGAGGATGAGAAACAGAGAGGCTGAGAGAGAGCACACAGTGGCAGTGTTTTAAATCCATATGTGTGTGTGTTTGTGTGAATGTGTATAGTTGGATATAAAGAATGTGAGTGAGCAAGTTCTGGATCAAAAACCTGATGGCAAACATTTTTGATAAAATATGACTTGTTGCTGATATGCCATGAAAATTGGTCAAAATGAAACAGCGGGCGTTTGACAACTCGATACAACCGACTGCCAATAACTGCCTCAGCTGCTCAATCAATAGCGAATGTGGAAAGCTGTTAAAACCATTATCAACCTTGAGAAGGTCCAGGCCTGCACACGCACGCATACGTGCACACACTAACGCGTATAATGCGTGGAATGACAGACATACACCGTTGTGCAAATCAATTGAAACAAAACGAATAATTCTGTTTTTATTTACTTTTTTCGTATTTTTCCAATGAAGCATGAACCAGTGGACATGTCAGTACTTCGTATCTCTATTCCACGAAGTCGTTTCTTGCATATTGACCCCAAATTCTCAATTAGATTTAAATCAGGAGGATTTACGAGCCAGTCGATAGCACTTTGATTTGCTCACTGGTAAGGCTTGCCAGTGTGTTTGTGCAGCGTTAGAATGTTCGTACGCTTCCTTGGAGTAACGTCCATCGCAGACAACGGCCGTAGGACAACTAATCGAAAATCGAGACAATAGTGTTTGGGTGTGATAAAAATCTGATGCAAACACGGATGATGCAATATTTTTCAAGGCCAAACAAATTTTATCATACACCCGAAAATAGATTCATACTACTGCACACCGCTGCAAATGACCTAAACTGATGAAAAAACAGAAATCGATTACACCCTGTTACTCCAGTCGGACAAAAACTGACCGTATGATGAAAGAAGAAAACCAAATCGGTTGTTTCAATCAATTTGCACAAGGGTGTATAGTCAAAATGAACATTTACACAAAAACATATATATATATATATTATATATATATATATATATATATATATATATATATATATACATTCATATACAAAAATACATATCAGCTATAATATATATATATATATATATATATATATATATATATATATATATATGTGTGTGTGTGTGTGTGTGTTCATCACGTTATATGCTATTTTGGGGGATACTCATATTTGAGTAGACGCTCTGTTTATTTATTAATCCGTATATTTATTTATTTCCCTCGATTGGAGTGAATGTCAGAAAAATCACATTAAAGAAAAATTTACGCTATCCCTACAGGATTCGAACCTGCGTCCCTCTAGTTAAACCCGATACTATCTAGTAATAAATAAACGGAGTTTCAACTCAAATATTTTTAGGAATGGATTTTTTCATTTATTAATCCGATTTATTTTAATCTATTGCTTAAAAGTCATTTTTAATGAACACGGACCTGAATATTTGAGAAATGTTTATCAGGGCTTAAATTTTCTTAATAAGATTTCTTGAATATTCAAGCCGGTGAATGGAAATGAATTAATATACTATTTATTAAACAAATTTAGCGAGGATTAAGATTGTGGAAGATTAACGGAGGGTATTCTAATTCCAGTCGAATCCATTATATTCACTTACCCTGCTAATACTCTTGGTAAACCTATGAATACTCTTCTTCTCCATGGGTAAATAGCAAGAGAGACCAGGTTCTAATGGATGACAACTGGTCTACCGCAGAAAGACATGGCAACCAACTGCGGGAAGTCATGTATCGAAAGATATATGATCGCTTAAACGTGTATTACGCATGTCTTTTTTTTTTATAAAAAGGAAGGTTTTGACCCCTTCAATCTGATAACCTCCAATAACGTCCGATGGCATCAGGATGTCTCCTTCTGACAAATCGACTCATGCTCAGAATGCAAACATTCTAAACCACTCCGTCACGTACCCATAATATATATATATATATATATATATATATATATATATATATATATATATATATATATTAAAAAAGAGAAACCACAAAAGTTTTTGGTTATAATGCGTGTGAATATTGCATTAATATCATTTGAGAATAGCGGCGATATTTACAGATGCATTTTCTACTATTTAACCCATACCTGTTGGGGGATTGGAGACATACGTTTTCCAACAGTATAGAAAGATAAAGTGGGTTCCAATAAATTTGACCGTTTTTAAATGTGAATTAAGTAAGCGTCTAATAATTTTTTTCTTTGTCTTTTAGATTTGGCAGACATTTTCGGCGATATTATTTTTTACACATGTCAATAGAGAAATAAATAAATTTTCACAAATAACACTGATTTATTTACTGCTGACTTTAATCCGTCTTAATGAAACACCCTTATATATAATCCGTCTTAATGAAACACCTTTTACTTATAAGAAGCGCTGTTAAAATGTTGTCAGGCCAAACGACCTATCAAAATCGGACCAAATATCTAAACATCAGATCTTTTTTTTTATTTTAAATTCATTTTCGGTCAGTCTAATCAATTTTCGGCAACCTTCGTATACTGTTGACGTATTTAAACGTATCATGATGACCGCCTATGTTGCTTTGATTTGTTTAGACTTGCCTGCCCGTATCTGTCCCATCGGAATATCGATCTGACGTCGAATTGGAGGCTGGAGGAGTTTCGCATGACACCTCGACGCCTCTCGACTTGGTACGGACCAAGTATGACAAGTTTGTTTTTTTTTTTCGTTTGTACTTATCTGGCAAACTTTCATTTGATGATGGCTGTACGGTTATGTACATTGGTCTCATGGTCATCTATCTATCTATCTATCTATCGCAGTCTGCTAATAATCTATCGATGTAGTTTGTTAATATCTATCTATCTATATATATATATATATATATATATATATATATATATATCCATTACATTTTGTTAATATCTATCTATCTATCTATCTTTCATCCTTTCTTTTTTTTTTCTTATATATCTACCTATCTGTCTATCAAGTTCTATTTGTACAACAGCAACTTTCTTATTATCTGTCAGTAAAGAAATATATCTAAATATATGTGTGCAAAAATATATCAGTATATATACACACACACATATACACACACAAACACACACACACATACACACACACACATATATATATATATGTGTGTGTGTGTGTGTGTGTATAAAAATATAAATATGTGTGTATGTGTGTGCGTATTCCTGATGACGCTTGTTCATCGACGAAGTAAACCTGTCATGTTGCTGTTTTTGATATCACCTGGAGTTGATATCAGTCTCCACACTTACACACTGGAGCCCTGTAAATACAGCATAGCTTAAATATATATATACATATATATATATATATATAGTGATTTTCCAAGCGTAGCTTAGATGTGGCACAAGGCCGAAATTAGGGGGTACCCAGTGAGGATCAAACTCACTACTCAGTCGTAATTGTTCTAGCGAGCCAAGCTTGCTAACCATTACATCGCCTCGAGGTGCCCCCTATTTGGGATATGTATGGGTAGATAGATGCATAAATCGCGAAAAGATCAAAACAGATATATATACATATAGATAGATAGATAGATAGATAGAATCGAGTTTTCATGGAAAAAAAAAATTCACAGACAAATATATACACTCACATTTTTATGTGTGTATGTATGTGTGTGTGTGCGCCATGATACTATGGCAATTAAAATCCGGTATTTGGACGGAGTATGGTTTGGGAGATTTCGTACAAAAGCAAAAGATATAAAGAGCTACAAAAGACAAAACAATTGTGGAGAGTCATGATTGTCAACGTCCTGATACGACACGATACATAAAAGAAGAAGAAGAAGAAGAAGAAGATTTGAACACCGATAAAAGATGAAAGGAAATAAAGCATAATCAACAAAATGGCCCTTGATCTATATATCTAACTATCTATCTATCTATCTATCTATCAGTTCTTTCATTCCTATCTATCTATCTATCTATCTATCTATCTATCTATCTATCTATCAGTTCTTTCATTCCTATCTATCTATCTATCTATCTATCTATCAGTTCTTTCATTCCTATCTATCTATCTATCTATCTATCAGTTCTTTCATTCCTATCTATCTATCTATCTGTTCCATCTATCTATCTATCTATCTATCTATCTATCTATCAGTTCTTTCATTCCTATCTATCTATCTATCTATCTGTTCCATCTATCTATCTATCTGTCAGTTCTTTCATTCCTATCTATCTATCTATCTATCTCTCAGATCTTTCATTCCTATCTATCTATCTATCTATCTATCTGTTCCATCATTTCCATCTATCTATCTATCTATCTATCTATCTATCACGTAGTCTCTTTCTTTCATCTTCTCTGTTAGCTTCTGTCTTTCCCTTTTTCACCTTATTCATTCATTCAAAATGTATACTACAATATATATGATATATCCCAGTCTGCTCATATCTATCTATCTATCTATCTATCTATCTATCTACATTATTTATTTTCTGTTACTTCCAACCTATCTATCTATCTATCTATCTATCTATCTATCTATCTATCTATCTAAATCTGTACATATATGTCGATCAATATATCTAATTCCGTTTATTCATATCTATACTTTCTTTATCAATTCTTTCATGCCTATCTGTCTATCTATTGATCTACCCATACTCATATCTATCTATCTATCTATCTCATATTGACTCTATCTATATCTATCTATCTATCTATCTATCTATCTATCTATCTATCTATCTATGTCGCAGTCTCTTTCTTTCATTCTTCTACGTCCAGTTTATTACTTTCTATTTTCTTTAGAATTGCAATTACTTTTCTTTCTATATAAGGGATTTCATCACATCAATTATTTTTTATTCTGTCCCTCTTTATATCAGATTATATTTCTCTGTAGCTAGAAAGGTATCTTCATATATATATATATATATATATATATATATATATATATATATAGAGAGAGAGAGAGAGAGAGACTAACTAAGAAAAGTAAATGCAAAACTTAACTTTCTTGACATAGAGTCTCGCAGATATACTATACGTTAAAGTTTTGCATGATGCAATCTTTATTATTATTATTATTATTGCTACTACTGTTATATACCGTCAGTATATATATATATATATATATATATATATATATATATATATATATATATATATATAGTAACTAAGAAAAATAAATGCAAAACTTACCTTCCTGACAGAGTCTCGCAGATATACTATCCGCTAAAGTTTTGCGAGATACAATGTTTATTATTATTATTATTATTATTATTATTATTATTACTGCTACTACTGCTATACACCGTTAGTATATATATATATATATATGTAAAATGTATGATTTAGTGAAACAGTTATCCGAAAGAAAAGGGAATTTGACGAAATGAATTCGAATTTTATTTACATATTCTAATTCTAGTTCTCCGTTGCCAAAAGATATCTCGTTACTGACATGTCATGTTCTACGGCGGGAACATAGAAAGAAAAAGAGAAATAGACATTGTGAGAGAGACAGAGGGAGAGAGATAAAGGTTCAGTTTAAAGAATAATTCAAAATAACATTCCTCATTAGTAGCTTGCTTGTCCAGGCTGTAGCAACAAAATAAATCTTCAACATTAATCAAGCTAAGGGAATGACATATACATAAATCCTACCTTAAAAATGCGGGAAATGCTAAGATCATAAAAGAAAAAAAAGATGTAACAAGAAATTTCGTTAGAAATAAACAAAAGAGCGCTGGACTGTTACGTAATATCGGTCCTTGGATATGACAAGTGAATGTTGAACATTCTCCACGGAGGTGAAGAAGAGAAATGAGGCGACAGAACTGTTGTTCTATAGAACGATGCTGAGAATATCATGGGCTGACCATGTGAGCAACGATGAAGTTTTAGGGTGTATGGAAAGAAAATGGACTTAAAATCGGAAAAAAAGCCAGTTGAAATTTTTATGACATATAATGAGGACAGAGTGCTCAGAGATTTTGACACACACGGCACATATGGAAAGAAAGAAGGCTGGAAACGTTTTAAAATATTGCATGCAAACGGGCTCACATTAATCGATATATAGATAAATAAAAATAGAATGAGATAGATAGATAGATAGATAGATAGATAGACAGGCAGGCAGACAAGAGCTTGTGATAGATAGATAGATAGATAGATAGATAGATAGATAGATAGATAGATAGATAGATAGATAGATAAACCCTAGAAAGACCGGGATAGATCATGTAATGTCCGAGATAGATATATCTTGAAACGACTGAAATAGATAAATGCAGAAAAGACCGAGGCAGATAGATAGATAGATAGATAGATAGACAGACGTGAACAGAGTGAGTGAGATAGATAGATAGATAATGAAGAGCTTGTGATAGATAGATAGATAGATAGATAGATAGATAGATATGAACAGAGTGACATAGATAGATAGATAGATAATGAAGAGCTTGTGATAGATAGATAGATAGATAGATATGAACAGAGTGAGATAGATAGATAGATAGATAGATAGATAGATAGATAGATAGATAGATAATGAAGAGCTTGTGATAGATAGATATGAATAGAGTGAGTGAGATAGATAGATAGATAGATAGATAGATAGATAGATAGATAGATAGATAGATAGATAGATAGATAATGAAGAGCTGGTGATAGATAGATAGATAGATAGATAGATAGATAGATAGATAGATAGATAGATAGATATGAACAGAGTGAGTGAGATAGATAGATAGATAGATAGATAGATAGATAGATAGATAGATAGATAGATAATGAAGAGCTTGTGATAGATAGATAGATAGATAGATAGATAGATAGATAGATAAGCAAGCATACAGAATAGAATTAATATAGGTAAGGATATGTGGGCTAAGATATATGATCAATTCGATATTTTAGATTTATACGCACTTGCAGATAACGGTTTTCTAAGTGTAGCTTAGATGCAGCACAAGGCCGAAAGTGCGATGTACCCAATGAGGATCGAACTCACTTTCAGGCCGTAATTGATCTAGCGGGACAAGCTTGCAAACCATGACACCACAATGAAGTGCTAGATTGATAGATAGATTCAGTATAAGAAAGAAAGAAACAAAGAAGTTGCAGATTAGGATAGATATTGATTTTCCAAGCGTAGCTTAGATGTGACACAAGGCCGTAAGAATAGGGCACCCAGTGAGGATCGAATTAGGATAGATAGACAAAGATAAAGATTGTACAAATAAAGCATACATGTTTTATAAATACATTTTCTTAATGTGGATCTTGTTCTGTGTGCGTGTGTGCGCGCGCGTGCGTGTATGGCCGTGATGGATACACTGACTTATGTCATTTTGGGCCTTGGTATATAATTGAACATAAAGCTTATATTAGCCAAGATAAGGAAACTCGGCTAATCGGAAGCTAGTGATAGGGAGGACATTCTCTATTTCTCTTTCTCTTTTTCTTTCGGGAAGATCTGATGGTCCGATCGTAGAAACTCCTTCTTTATCGAGACATTAAAAACCTATTGACTGATATAAAATCTTCTAAAAAGAAAAGCGTGCCGAAGTTGTGTACAGGTAACATTCTAGCAATCATTTAAACAGGCAATAAGTCACATTATATACCTATGAATTAGAATTGAACGACTCTGCGCGTATATATATATATATATATATATATATATATATATATATATATATATATATATATATATATATTAATTGGATTCTAATATAACGAATATATTGAATAGATACGGAAGGATTTATTTGTCAATAATAGTGTCTACACGCGACTTTCTTTTTGTCATTCTTTGTTCATATGTTCTTTTTTGAGGATATCCGTTTTGGAAACAGACTTCCCTTTTTTAGATTAAATAGTGAGTATTAGATCTATTGGCCTGGGCACTCGAGTTATAAGTAGGTATGTACATACATATGTAGGTAGGTTTTTATCTATGTACATACGTATGTAGGTAGGTTTTTATTTATGGCTAGATTGATATGTACGAATAG
>CAHIKZ030001406.1:445000-497500 GCA_903632075.3 Acanthosepion pharaonis
TTCTTCTTCTTCTTCCGATTCTTTACGTCTTCTTAGATTTCTTCCTTTCTCAGATACTCTCTCTTCCTCTCTATCTCTTTTGATTCAATAAGTGCTTCTTCTTCGTCTTCTGAGACTTCTCCCTTTCTCCGCAACTCTCTTTCTCTCTCTCTCTGTTTCTATCTCACTTTTTCTCTCTCTCGCTTTCATTTGTCAAATTTCGTTTGACTTTCCTCACGCACGGACACACGCAGGACTTAGCGAAACGTGTGTGCGCGCGCACTAACTCACAAACGTACACACTATAAGCTTTTCTCACACTGTGTTTCTCCCTCACATTTTAATGCACTTCCTCAAATTCTATCTCTCTAGTTACCTATCACAATTGTTCATATCTATCTATCTATCTATCTATCTATCTATCTATCTATCTATCTATCTATCTCAGTCTGTTCATATCTATCTATCTATCTATCTATCTATCTATTTCATTCCTTTCATATCTATCTATTGGAGTCTTTTTTATAATATATATATATATATATATATATATATATATATAATACAGTCTGTTCATTTCGCACTCTCTTTTCACCCTGACTTCCCATCTATTTCAGTCTTTCCATATTCCTCTCTATCAAGTTTAGCGTGTTCATAACTCTATAAGTTGGTTCATTTTTATCAATCTGACTCGGTGTGTATATCTCCCTTCCTGTTCTTTATCTATCTATCTATCTATCTATCTATCTATCTATCTATCTATCTATCTATCTATCTTCCTCTCTATCTAAATCTGCTCAGACTTATCAATCTTCCTCTTCCTTTCTATCTAAATCTTTTCAAATCTATCTATATATCTTTCTCTTCTATCTAAATTTGTTTAAATCTTTATATATATATATATATATATATATATATATTTATGTCTGATTATCTATCTATCTATCTATCTATCTATGAAATTCTTCCTTTCTATCTAAATCTGTTCAGATCTATCTATATATGCTTTTCTTCTATCTAAATGTGTTTAAATCTACTTATCCATCTCTCTCTCTATATATATACATACATACATATATATATATATATATATATATATATATATATATATATGTATGTATATATATATAAGTTTGATTATCTATGTTAATCTGATTAAATATCTATCTATCTATCTATCTCTCTCTCTCTCTCTATATATATATATATATATATATATATATATATATATATATATATATATGTCAGTGTGTGTATTATTCTCTTCCTTTCTATCTAAATCTGTTCAGATCTATCTATATATCTTTCTCTTATCTATCTATCTATCTATCTATCTATCTAAGTCTGATTAATATCTATCTAAATCTGTCCATATATCTCTGTCTATATTCATATCTATTTCATCTCTTATTTATATATCTTATAACTATAGAAGTTGTCTCTCACTCTCTCTCTCTCTCTTCGTCATTCGGTTTTTCTCTCTCCCTCTCTCTCTAAATCTAAACATAATTTTCTCTCTGAAGGCTCATATTTCATCAGACACTCATAGACACAGAACACAGCATTTAATGTCGATTCTGATACAGTGGTTAATGAGCATGTTCCTCCCGGTTCTCCAAGTATATATACATATATATGCGTGGCTAAATCCAAAACCAGAGGCAATAAGACACCTTTTTATATATATATATATATATATATATATATATATATATATATATATATCCCTTTTTCGGCATAATCTCCCTGTACGGCGATACACTTGGTATCGTTCAAGGGGCTTGTTCATCACTTCCGGAAAGAATATTTTCTCTCATTCAAGAAGCCATGTCTGCTCCGTTTTTGGGGGCTTACCATCCGATCTGAACCTGCGATCGTGTAGCGTCTCCTTCAAGGGTTCCAAGATGTGGTAATCGGACGGTGGCAGATCCGGGCCGTAATTCGGGAGATGAGGAAGCAATTCAAATCCCAAACGTTGCACAGTATCTACTCGTACTGTATACGACCGCGCGCAGGTCGCGAAGCAGCCCTTGTCGATTGTGACGAATTGCGGGTGCCAGTTGGTCTTGCAGCAAAGCACAAAACGTTGCACTATTTAAACCTTCACCGTTTGTACCACCGTTAGAATTGGTCCATCCATATGGTTTTTATTATTATTATAATTATTATTATTATTGTTATTATTATTATTATTATTATTATTTCACCGCCAAGAACGGTAAGAGATCAATTAGGATGCAATGGGTTACTGAGCGTTAGAGAATATGAGAAAAAAAATCTACTATTAAGGAGAGAGGAAATAAAGGAATTCCTTCCTGGGTAAGACGATAAACTACATCCGCATCCTGGGTATGACGTTAAACTACGTCCAGCAGCAAGGCCTCTGATCAGAAGGTTTTGAGGAGCGTGGAACCACCTTTTAATTGCTGGTGTTCCCAGGTCAACCTTCACCCGGGGTGGTAGCATCTGTTAGGGTCCCAGCTAATTAACATCCAAGCTGGTGTAAAAAATAGATTTTAATACCAGAAATACATTGTAATATGAAAAAAAAATTATTACTAGCAATAATTTTTGAAGGAGAAATTATTATCAGCAATACTTTAAAAAAAAATACCGGTAATACAAACAGCTATATTTGAAAAAAAATTATGACCAGCTATAGATTTCTTGAAGGAAAAATATTCCCAGAAATAGATTTTTGAAGGAAAACACATTGCCAGCAATAACAGGTTTGTCGGCATTAAATAACCCGTTGAGGTTGATATGCTGTAAAACAAAAAAAAAAAAAAGCTAAACAAACAATAAAGGTATTAAAAAGATAGAAGATAAAGATTGAAATTGCATTTCCATTTTTGAAGATTAAAGTTGGCTGGGAAGCAACGAACTGGAAGATATTTCCACCGGCGAGAAGTGCGGTAGAAGAAATTGTGGCGCAGCACATATGCTTATATCTAGCCATTTTAACGCTAAATGGATGAGACCTTACCGCCAATCAAGTACCGCGCTTAAATTCATAAAGTCTTGGTACCCGAGGAGAACAATTACCACGAAAGTTTTTTTTTTCTTCTTTTTTTTATTTTATAAGCATTTCGCCCCAAACAAGGCGGGGGTACCACTAGTACGGAAGGGGTAACAGAGAGTGAAAATAAGAGAAAAACTGGGTATAGGGGTGGGGGTGAGAAAAGGACAAAAAGAAGAACGGGGATCAAGGCAACAGAAGATGTCGATTGCCATTACATTTAAATTTTTGAAGATTATAGTTATCAGGGAAGCAAGTAAGAGGAAGGGAGTTCCACTGTCGGGAAGTGCAAGAGAAGAAGCTGTTGGAATAGATATGGCGCTTACATTTAGCCGTTTTGACAGTAAAAGGGTGGGATCGAGATGCCAACCTAGTAGCACGATTAAATTCATGCAGTCGGGTCACCAGTGAAAATAGCTCATCAAATCAGATACCATGGAAATATTTGTAGAAAAAAAACAGAGGGAAGCCACATCATGTCTGTGGGATGATTGGAATCGAGATGCCATATCAGGACAGATCACATTGCAGATCCGTCTTTGTCGACAACCTCGAGAGGAACAGCGGGGGTACCAGACCATATATGGCAAATTATTCCTTGCTACATTACGGCGGCGGAAAAAGGACTGAAGTCGAGATGCCAGGTCGGGACTAATAGCATTGCAGATTCTTCTTAGGATTTTATCAAGTATCTCTAAATATATAGCAGGAGGACCAGATTAGATGTGACAGCAATATTCAAAGTAAGGACGAAGGGTAGAGTTATAAACATGTAAATTATGAATAATATCCCAAAAGAGCTTCGCACCGGTCTCTTGCAGGATGGCTATTGCTTGAATTTCTTGCGAACAGGGCAGGAAGCTGGTCACATCTACGCGCTGTTCTTTATGATGAGCTCTAAGCTGTTCAGGTGCCCAGCGCAAAATTTTCCGATAACACGAGTTATCATGCGCGTCGGCTTGATTTTTAAATGCAGGTCCATAATTTGGCTGATGTTAATTACTCAATCAAACATTGACTGCCGCCACTATAATAAATGCTATCGTCATTCGTCGGTCTTTGCTGATCAAGGCATCCATCCTCTGGATGTGTTCTTGTGTGCACGATGTTGATGGGCGACTAGATCGGTGTTTGGTCTATTACACTTATTCATTCCGCTTTAAAACGTTCTGCCTGCCCATATACCTTCCGCCGATGCGTGGCGCGGGTTCTGTATTGCGTCAAATCACCGGCGATTTGCTTTCCGCGGGTTTGACACCCTCTGACCACAGAAAGCGCGATACGATGCTTCAACAGCCGAGTGGAGCGATCATGCGTCTGATCTCGTTGTTCCATGCCACTTGACTGAACGACCCAATGCTGCGCGCGACTAGCTGCCCGTCATCCCATACACACGCGTGGTGTTCCGTACCATGGCCTCCCTATAGTAGTCAACGCGCAATTTCAAAATTACCGGTACTTTCTAATTTGCCGCAGTAAATTTGACATTCTTTTTAGTATATGGAACATAAAATGAAGTTAAATAAATAGCGAAATATTTCAAACTTATAAAGATTGTTTTTTTTCTACTTCTTTTCTTATTCAATCACCCCTTGCGTCTTATATATATATATATATATATATATATATATATATATATATATATGATAGATGATAGATAGATACATATATATATATATATATATATATATATATATATATATATACATATAGGATAGATAGATAGATGAATAGCGAACAAATTAAGAATAGATAGATAGATATTAGTGGTAAATATACACATACATATGCAAAATATATAAATATATATCAACATACATACATACATACACATATATATATATATAAAAAATAATTCCAAGATTAATCCAGGTCAGAACTAAATCCAGGACAGAGTAAGAATATAAGGATCTCCCCCTCCCTCTTCTTTAAACACTAATATTCCATGGTCATCCATGTTTTGAAAATCGGAATTATGTTTCAATTATGATGTCAATTCATCAACCTACAAATTTAAAAAAAAAAACATTTTTTTAGTCTATGTGATCAAACTAAAATCTCTCTCCACCACCCCTTTTTATTTTATTTTCTTTTCCTCCCCCTCCCTCTTCTTCTGATCTTTAAGATTAGATCCTCTATTTGTGTGTGTATGTCACCACAAATGTAACCTTCCGGTTACATCTTTAATGTAATTAGACATCCGACAACATTCATATTTCTCCCACTTAAACCGAAGAAGATCTTTGACTCCCCTTTTTAAAACTTCTCTCTGTTAAGTTTTAATCTCCATTACTTCTCTCGTCTATAACCCTCTCTATAGCTCTAACATTCATCCTACACTCTCATATTAATGAAACAGGGAAAACTCTCTAAATTTTATTTTTATTTTCGGAGATGTTTTCAATTTTTTTTTTTTTTGAATTTGTAAATCTGATGAATTGGATCGTATTTACGATTCCAATGGAATAAATTATGACCATAGAATATTAGTGTTTAAGCCTTTTTATTATATATATATATTCCATTTATTTTACATATTTTATATTTAAGACACCGGAAAAAAGGTGTTGAAACAAAATAAGAAAGCTATTTTTGTAGTGATTTTTATAACATATTCATATTATAATTTTTAAATAAATAATTATATCTGCTCCCTTCATCTGAAATTGAGCACATTTTTAAGAATAGTAATTAAATGTTGGTTATTGGTAAAAAGAAATTCAATCCAATTCCGTATATATTTATAATCATATATATATACTTATATATATATATATATATAGACAAGAGAGAGATTTGAACACGTAAATCAACAAAATTACATTTCAAACCAGTCACAACATATTAAAATGCAGACAAAAAATGGGATAAAAAGTTTAAAGAAGCCATTTGTCAACATGTACAAGCTAACAGAAATTCGTCTGTGGGAAAGTGATTGTAGAAGTGAAAGAAATACTAGTCAAAAAAAACAATCCATCATTCAAAAGACCGCTGAAATACATTTGAAGGTTGAAAAAAATGAATAATAATTGGACAGAAATTCAACAACTCAAAATTTTTGGTGTGTAAGGACAATAGAAATCTGACTACTAGTAAAAGAATTTAAAAGCATGAAATTAGTAGTCAGATACATTCTGAAGCGATTGTCTTCAAAAATGAATAATAATTGCCAATTTTCCTAGCATCTGTAAAGATGGATCATTACTATAGTGTAAGTTCAATAGAGATAAAAAAGAATTCTTATTAATTCGCATGAAACAATGGTTTGTCTTTATGAAGAATCCTAGATTCCAATCTTTCATCAAAGAAAGGACAAAATAAGGGTCTATTACTATTATTTTAGAAACTAAAGATGAAAGAAATACTATCAAAATGAATAATAATTCAGGACAAGAGCATTCAGACATCTTAAGACTATTACTTCTAAACGACAAGTAAAATCCTCCAAATACTTTCAAAAATGAATAATAACCCTTCATCTTTCAAAGAAATTCAGACAACTTAAGACTATTATTGTCTATTTACTATTAAAGTAATTTAATAGAAATAAGATGAAAAAATACTAGTCAAAAATGATTAATAATTGCCAATGCTTCATCAAAAAAAATTCAGACAACTTAAGACTATTTTGTCTATTACTATTAAGTGTAAAAAGCAATAGTTTAAGATGAATCTCAAAAATGAATAATAATTTTGTTGCTTCATGCCGAAAAGACAACTTAAGGTCGTCTATTACTATTAAAAAAGCAATCGTTAAGATGAAAGAAATACTTATCAAAAATGAATAATAAAATTCATCAAAAATGATAAATTAAGACGGAATATTATTAAAAAGCAATAGAAATAAGATGAAAAGAAATACGGGTCAAAAAAGCGTTAATAATTACTATCAATTCATTTCATCAAAGAAAAATTCAGACAACTTAAGACTCATCAAAAAATTAAAACCGTTATTACTATTAAGGTCAAACAAAAGCAAAAGAAATAAGATGAAAGAAATACCGGCAAAAATGAAATAATAATTGCCAATCTTCATCAAAGAAATTCAGACAACTTAAGACTATTACGTCTATTACTAAAATGTAAAAGCAATAGAAATAAGATGAAAAAATACTAGTCAAAAATGAATAATAATTGCCAATGCTTCATCAAAGAAATTCAGACAACTTAAGACTATTACGTCTATTACTATTATTAGAAATAAGATGAAAGAAACTATTAAATAAATTCAATAGAAAGAAATCAGAAAGAAATACTAGTCAAAAATGAATAAAAAATGCTTAATCAAAAAAATTCAGACAACTTAAGACTATTACGTCTATTACTATTAAGTGTAAAGCAATAGAAATAAGATGAAAGAAATACTAGTCAAAAATGAATAATAATTGCCAATGCTTCATCAAAGAAATTCAGACAACTTAAGACTATTACGTCTATTACTATTAAGTGTAAAACAAAAATAGAAATAAGATGAAAGAAATACTAGTCAAAAAATGAATAATAATTGCCAATGCTTCATCAAAAAAAATTAAGACAACTTAAGACTATTACGTCTATTACTATTAAGTGTAAAGCAATAGAAATAAGATGAAAGAAATACTAGTCAAAAATGAATAATAATTGCCAATGCTTCATCAAAGAAATTCAGACAACTTAAGACTATTACGTCTATTACTATTAAGTGTAAAGCAATAGAAATAAGATGAAAGAAATACTAGTCAAAAAATGAATAATAATTGCCAATGCTTCATCAAAGAAATTCAGACAACTTAAGACTATTACGTCTATTACTATTAAGTGTAAAGCAATAGAAATAAGATGAAAGAAATACTAGTCAAAAATGAATAATAATTGCCAATGCTTCATCAAAGAAATTCAGACAACTTAAGACTATTACGTCTATTACTATGAAAGAAATTGTAAAAACAATAGAAATAAGATGAAAGAAATACTAGTCAAAAATGAATAATAATTGCCAATGCTTCATCAAAGAAATTCAGACAACTTAAGACTATTACGTCTATTACTATTAAAAAAAGCAATAGAAATAAGATGAAAGAAATACTAGTCAAAAAATGAATAATAATTGCCAATGCTTCATCAAAGAAATTCAGACAACTTAAGACTATTACGTCTATTACTATTAAGTGTAAAGCAATAGAAATAAGATGAAAAGAAATACTAGTGAAAAAAATGAATAATAATTGCCAATGCTTCATCAAAGAAATTCAGACAACTTAAGACTATTACGTCTATTACTATTAAGTAAAAAAAGCAATAGAAATAAGATGAAAAGAAATACTAGTCAAAAAATGAATAATAATTGCCAATGCTTCATCAAAGAAATTCAGACAACTTAAGACTATTACGTCTATTACTATTAAGTGTGTAAAGCAATAGAAATAAGATGAAAGAAATACTAGTCAAAAAATGAATAATAATTGCCAATGCTTCATCAAAGAAATTCAGACAACTTAAGACTATTACGTCTATTACTATTCAAAAATGTAAAAAGCAATAGAAATAAGATGAAAGAAATACTAGTCAAAAATGAATAATAATTGCCAATGCTTCAAAAAAAGAAATTCAGACAACTTAAAACTATTACGTCTATTACTATTAAGTGTAAAGCAATAGAAATAAGATGAAAGAAATACTAGTCAAAAAATGAATAATAATTGCCAATGCTTCATCAAAGAAATTCAGACAACTTAAGACTATTACGTCTATTACTATTAAGTGTAAAAGCAATAGAAATAAGATGAAAGAAATACTAGTCAAAAATGAATAATAATTGCCAATGCTTCATCAAAGAAATTCAGACAACTTAAGACTATTACGTCTATTACTATTAAGTGTAAAGCAATAGAAATAAGATGAAAGAAATACTAATAAAAAATGAATAATAATTGCCAATGCTTCATCAAAGAAATTCAGACAACTTAAGACTATTACGTCTATTACTATTAAGTGTAAAGCGATAGAAATAAGATGAAAGAAATACTAGTCAAAAATGAATAATAATTGCCAATGCTTCATCAAAGAAATTCAGACAACTTAAGACTATTACGTCTATTACTATTAAGTGTAAAGCAATAGAAATAAGATGAAAGAAATTCGAGTCAAAAATGAATAATAATTGCCAATGCTTCATCAAAGAAATTCAGACAACTTAAGACTATTACGTCTATTACTATTAAGTGTAAAGCAATAGAAATAAGATGAAAGAAATACTAGTCAAAAATGAATAATAATTGCCAATGCTTCATCAAAAGAAATTCAGACAACTTAAGTCAAAAATGAATAATAATTAAAGCCAATAGAAATAAGATGAAAGAAATTCATCAAAAATGAATAAAATTTCAAGATCAAAGAAATTCAGAACTTAAGACTATTACGTCTATTACTATTAAGTGTAAAAGCAATAGAAATAAGATGAAAGAAATACTAGTCAAAAATGAATAATAATTGCCAATGCTTCATCAAAGAAATTCAGACAACTTAAGACTATTACGTCTATTACTATTAAGTGTAAAGCAATAGAAATAAGATGAAAGAAATACTAGTCAAAAATGAATAATAATTGCCAATGCTTCATCAAAGAAATTCAGACAACTTAAGACTATTACGTCTATTACTATTAAGTGTAAAAAGCAATAGAAATAAGATGAAAGAAATACTAGTCAAAAATGAATAATAATTGCCAATGCTTCATCAAAGAAATTCAGACAACTTAAGACTATTACGTCTATTACTATTAAGTGTAAAGCAATAGAAATAAGATGAAAGAAATACTAGTCAAAAAAAATGAATAATAATTGCCAATGCTTCATCAAAGAAATTCAGACAACTTAAGACTATTACGTCTATTACTATTGAAAGTGTAAAAAATGAATAATATTGCCAAAAGCAATAGAAATAAGATGAAAGAAATACTAGTCAAAAATGAATAATAATTGCCAATGCTTCATCAAAGAAATTCAGACAACTTAAGACTATTACGTCTATTACTATTAAGTGTAAAGCAATAGAAATAAGATGAAAGAAATACGAGTCAAAAATGAATAATAATTGCCAATGCTTCATCAAAGAAATTCAGACAACTTAAGACTATTACGTCTATTACTATTAAGTGTAAAGCAATAGAAATAAGATGAAAAGAAATACTAGTCAAAAAATGAATAATAATTGCCAATGCTTCATCAAAGAAATTCAGACACCTTAAGACTATTACGTCTATTACTATTAATTGTAAAGCAATAGAAATAAGATGAAAGAAATACTAGTCAAAAATGAATAATAATTGCCAATGCTTCATCAAAGAAATTCAGACAACTTAAGACTATTACGTCTATTACTATTAAGTGTAAAGCAATAGAAATAAGATGAAAGAAATACTAGTCAAAAATGAATAATAATTGCCAATGCTTCATCAAAGAAATTCAGACAACTTAACACTATTACGTCTGTTACTATTAAGTGTAAAGCAATAGAAATAAGATGAAAGAAATACTAGTCAAAATGAATAATAATTGCCAATTCTTCATCAAAGAAATTCAGACAACTTAAGACTATTACGTCTGTTACTATTAAGTGTAAAGCAATAGAAATAAGATGAAAGAAATACTAGTCAAAAATGAATAATAATTGCCAATGCTTCATCAAAGAAATTCAGACAACTTAAGACTATTACGTCTGTTACTATTAAGTGTAAAGCAATAGAAATAAGATGAAAGAAATACTAGTCAAAAATAAATAATAATTGCCAATGCTTCATCAAAGAAATTCAGACAACTTAAGACTATTACGTCTATTACTAAAGCAATAGAAATAAGATGAAAGAAAAAGCAAAAATAGAAATAAGATGAAAAGAAATACTAGTCAAAAATGAATAATAATTGCCAATGCTTCATCAAAGAAATTCAGACAACTTAAGACTATTACGTCTATTACTATTAAGTGTAAAGCAATAGAAATAAGATGAAAGAAATACTAGTCAAAAATGAATAATAATTGCCAATGCTTCATCAAAAGAAATTCAGACAACTTAAGACTATTACAATGTCTATTACTATTAAGTGTAAAGCAATAGAAATAAGATGAAAGAAATACTAGTCAAAAATGAATAATAATTGCCAATGCTTCATCAAAGAAATTCAGACAACTTAAGACTAGACGTCTATTATGTCTATTACTATTGAAAGAAAGTGTCAAAAAAGCAATAAGAAATAAGATGAAAGAAATACTAGTCTAAAAAATGAATAATAATTGTCAAAAATGCTTCATCAAAGAAATTCAGACAACTTAAGACTATTACGTCTATTACTATTAAGTGTAAAGCAATAGAAATAAGATGAAAGAAATACTAGTCAAAAAATGAATAATAATTGCCAATGCTTCATCAAAGAAATTCAGACAACTTAAGACTATTACGTCTATTACTATTAAGTGTAAAGCAATAGAAATAAGATGAAAGAAATACTAGTCAAAAAAAATGAATAATAATTGCCAATGCTTCATCAAAGAAATTCAGACAACTTAAGACTATTACGTCTATTACTATTAAGTGTAAAAGCAATAGAAATAAGATGAAAGAAATACTAGTCAAAAATGAATAATAATTGCCAATGCTTCATCAAAGAAATTCAGACAACTTAAGACTATTACGTCTATTACTATTAAGTGTAAAGCAATAGAAATAAGATGAAAGAAATACTAGTCAAAAATGAATAATAATTGCCAATGCTTCATCAAAGAAATTCAGACAACTTAAGACTATTACGTCTATTACTATTAAGTGTAAAGCAATAGAAATAAGATGAAAGAAATACTAGTCAAAAATGAATAATAATTGCCAATGCTAAGAAATTCATCAAAAGAAATTCAGACAACTTAAGAAACTATCAAAAAATGTCTATTACTATTAACTGTAAAGCAATAGAAATAAGATGAAAGAAATACTAGTCAAAAATGAATAATAATTGCCAATGCTTCATCAAAGAAATTCAGACAACTTAAGACTATTACGTCTATTACTATTAAGTGTAAAAAGCAATAGAAATAAGATGAAAGAAATACTAGTCAAAAAATGAATAATAAAAATGAATAATAATTGTCTATTACAATGCTTCATCAAAAATGAAATTCAGACAACTTAAGACTATTACGTCTATTACTATTAAGTGTAAAGCAATAGAAATAAGATGAAAGAAATACTAGTCAAAAATGAATAATAATTGCCAATGCTTCATCAAAGAAATTCAGACAACTTAAGACTATTACGTCTAGAAATTACTAATTGCCAATGCTTCATCAAAAAATTGACAACTTAAAAGCAATAGTAAAAAATAGAAATAAGATGAAAGAAATACTAGTCAAAAATGAATAATAATTGCCAATGCTTCATCAAAGAAATTCAGACAACTTAAGACTATTACGTCTATTACTATTAAGTGTAAAGCAATAGAAATAAGATGAAAGAAATACTAGTCAAAAATGAATAATAATTGCCAATGCTTCATCAAAGAAATTCAGACAACTTAAGACTATTACGTCTATTACTATTAAGTGTAAAGCAATAGAAATAAGATGAAAGAAATACTAGTCAAAAATGAATAATAATTGCCAATGCTTCATCAAAGAAATTCAGACAACTTAAGACTATTACGTCTATTACTATTAAGTGTAAAGCAATAGAAATAAGATGAAAGAAATACTAGTCAAAAATGAATAATAATTGCCAATGCTTCATCAAAGAAATTCAGACAACTTAAGACTATTACGTCTATTACTATTAAGATGTAAAGCAATAGAAATAAGATGAAAGAAATACTAGTCAATAGAAAAAAATGAATAATAATTGCCAATGCTTCATCAAAGAAATTCAGACAACTTAAGACTATTACGTCTATTACTATTAAGTGTAAAGCAATAGAAATAAGATGAAAGAAATACTAGTCAAAAATGAATAATAATTGCCAATGCTTCATCAAAGAAATTCAGACAACTTAAGACTATTACGTCTATTACTATTAAGTGTAAAGCAATAGAAATAAGATGAAAGAAATACTAGTCAAAAATGAATAATAATTGCCAATGCTTCATCAAAGAAATTCAGACAACTTAAGACTATTACGTCTATTACTATTAAGTGTAAAGCAATAGAAATAAGATGAAAGAAATACAAAGTGAATAAAAAATGAATAATAATTGCCAATGCTTCATCAAAGAAATTCAGACAACTTCAAAAAGACTATTACGTCTATTACTATTAACTGTAAAGCAATAGAAATAAGATGAAAGAAATACTAGTCAAAAATGAATAATAATTGCCAATGCTTCATCAAAGAAATTCAGACAACTTAAGACTATTACGTCTATTACTATTAAGTGTAAAGCAATAGAAATAAGATGAAAGAAATACTAGTCAAAAATGAATAATAAGAAATAAGAAATTCAGACAACTTAAGACTAACGTCTATTACTAAATAAAGCAATAGAAATAAGATGAAAGAAATACTAAAAATGAATAATAATTGCCAATGCTTCATCTAAGAAATTCAGACAACTTAAGACTATTACGTCTATTACTATTAAGTGTAAAGCAATAGAAATAAGATGAAAGAAATACTAGTCAAAAATGAATAATAATTGCCAATGCTTCATCAAAGAAATTCAGACAACTTAAGACTATTACGTCTATTACTATTTAAGTGTAAAGCAATAGAAATAAGATGAAAGAAATACTAGTCAAAAATGAATAATAATTGCCAATGCTTCATCAAAGAAATTCAGACAACTTAAGACTATTACGTCTATTACTATTAAGTGTAAAGCAATAGAAATAAGATGAAAGAAAATACTAGTCAAAAATGAATAATAATTGCCAATGCTTCATCAAAGAAATTCAGACAACTTAAGACTATTACGTCTATTACTATTAAGTGTAAAGCAATAGAAATAAGATGAAAGAAAGAAATACTAGTCAAAAATGAATAATAATTGCCAATGCTTCATCAAAGAAATTCAGACAACTTAAGACTATTACGTCTATTACTATTAATGTAAAGCAATAGAAATAAGATGAAAGAAATACTAGTCTAATGCTTCATCAAAAATGAATAATAATTGCGTCTATTAATGCTTCATCAAAGAAATTGAAAGACAACTTCAAAATGACTAATTACGTCTATTACTATTAAGTGTAAAGCAATAGAAATAAGATGAAAGAAATACTAGTCAAAAATGAATAATAATTGCCAATGCTTCATCAAAGAAATTCAGACAACTTAAGACTATTACGTCTATTACTATTAAGTGTAAAGCAATAGAAATAAGATGAAAGAAATACTAGTCAAAAATGAATAATAATTGCCAATGCTTCATCAAAGAAATTCAGACAACTTAAGACTATTACGTCTATTACTATTAAGTGTAAAAAGCAAAGAAATAAGATGAAAGAAATACTAGTCAAAAATGAATAATAATTGCCAATGCTTCATCAAAGAAATTCAGACAACTTAAGACTATTACGTCTATTACTATTAAGTGTAAAGCAATAGAAATAAGATGAAAGAAATACTAGTCAAAAAAAATGAATAATAATTGCCAATGCTTCATCAAAGAAATTCAGACAACTTAAGACTATTACGTCTATTACTATTAAGTGTAAAGCAATAGAAATAAGATGAAAGAAATACTAGTCAAAAATGAATAATAATTGCCAATGCTTCATCAAAGAAATTCAGACAACTTAAGACTATTACGTCTATTACTATTAAGTGTAAAGCAATAGAAATAAGATGAAAGAAATACTAGTCAAAAAATGAATAATAATTGCCAATGCTTCATCAAAGAAATTCAGACAACTTAAGACTATTACGTCTATTACTATTAAGTGTAAAGCAATAGAAATAAGATGAAAGAAATACTAGTCAAAAAAATGAATAATAATTGCCAATGCTTCATCAAAGAAATTCAGACAACTTAAGACTATTACGTCTATTACTATTAAGTGTAAAGCAATAGAAATAAGATGAAAGAAATACTAGTCAAAATGAATAATGAATAATTGCCAATAAAGCAATAGAAATAAGATTCATCAAAAATGAATAATAAAATTCAAAGAAACAACTTAAGACTATTACGTCTATTACTATTAAGTGTAAAGCAATAGAAATAAGATGAAAGAAATACTAGTCAAAAATGAATAATAATTGCCAATGCTTCATCTAAGAAATTCAGACAACTTAAGACTATTACGTCTATTACTATTAAGTGTAAAGCAATAGAAATAAGATGAAAGAAATACTAGTCAAAAAATGAATAATAAATTTCATCAAAGAAATTCAGACAACTTAAGACTAACGTCTATTCATCAATAGAAAAAGATGAAAAATTCAAAAATCAATGCTTCATCAAAGAAACAGACAACTTAAGACTATTACGTCTATTACTATTAAGTGTAAAGCAATAGAAATAAGATGAAAGAAATACTAGTCAAAAATGAATAATAATTGCCAATGCTTCATCAAAGAAATTCAGACAACTTAAGACTATTACGTCTATTACTATTAAGATGTAAAGCAATAGAAATAAGATGAAAGAAATACTAGTCTAAAAAATGAATAATAATTGCCAATGCTTCATCAAAGAAATTCAGACAACTTAAGACTATTACGTCTATTACTATTAAGTGTAAAGCAATAGAAATAAGATGAAAGAAATACTAGTCAAAAATGAATAATAATTGCCAATGCTTCATCAAAGAAATTCAGACAACTTAAGACTATTACGTCTATTACTATTAAGTGTAAAGCAATAGAAATAAGATGAAAGAAATACTAGTCAAAAAAAATGAATAATAATTGCCAATGCTTCATCAAAGAAATTCAGACAACTTAAGACTCAAAAATTACGTCTATTACTATTAAGTGTAAAGCAATAGAAATAAGATGAAAGAAATACTAGTCAAAAATGAATAATAATTGCCAATGCTTCATCAAAGAAATTCAGACAACTTAAGACTATTACGTCTATTACTATTAAGTGTAAAGCAATAGAAATAAGATGAAAGAAATACTAGTCAAAAATGAATAATAATTGCCAATGCTTCATCAAAGAAATTCAGACAACTTAAGACTATTACGTCTATTACTATTAAGTGTAAAGCAATAGAAATAAGATGAAAAAGAAATACTAGTCAAAAATGAATAATAATTGCCAATGCTTCATCAAAGAAATTCAGACAACTTAAGACTATTACGTCTATTACTATTAAGTGTAAAGCAATAGAAATAAGATGAAAGAAATACTAGTCAAAAAATGAATAATAATTGCCAATGCTTCATCAAAGAAATTCAGACAACTTAAGACTATTACGTCTATTACTATTAAGTGTAAAAAGCAATAGAAATAAGATGAAAGAAATACTAGTCAAAAAATGAATAATAATTGCCAATGCTTCATAAAAGAAATTCAGACAACTTAAGACTATTACGTCTATTACTATTAAGTGTAAAGCAATAGAAATAAGATGAAAGAAATACTAGTCAAAAATAAATAATAATTGCCAATGCTTCATAAAAGAAATTCAGACAACTTAAGACTATTACGTCTATTACTATTAAGTGTAAAGCAATAGAAATAAGATGAAAGAAATACTAGTAGAAATAAGATGAAAGAAATACTAAAAATGAATAATAATTGCCAATGCTTCATCAAAGAAATTCAGACAACTTAAGACTATTACGTCTATTACTATTAAGTGTAAAGCAATAGAAATAAGATGAAAGAAATACTAGTCAAAAATAAATAATAATTGCCAATGCTTCATAAAAGAAATTCAGACAACTTAAGACTATTACATCTATTACTATTAAGTGTAAAGCAATAGAAATAAGATGAAAGAAATACTAGTCAAAAATGAATAAATATTGCCAATGCTTCATCAAAGAAATTCAGACAACTTAAGACTATTACGTCTGTTACTATTAAGTGTAAAGCAATAGAAATAAGATGAAAGAAATACTAGTCAAAAATGAATAATAATTGCCAATGCTTCATCAAAGAAATTCAGACAACTTAAGACTATTACGTCTATTTATTATGTAAAGCAATAAGAAAAGAAATGTCAAAAAAGCAATAGAAATAAGATGACAAAAGAAATACTAGTAAAAAATGAAATAATGAAAGAAATTAGTCAAAAATGAATAATAATTGCCAATGCTTCATCAAAGAAATTCAGACAACTTAAGACTATTACATCTGTTACTATTAAGTGTAAAGCAATAGAAATAAGATGAAAGAAATACTAGTCAAAAATGAATAATAATTGCCAATGCTTCATCAAAGAAATTCAGACAACTTAACACTATTACGTCTGTTACTATTAAGTGTAAAGCAATAGAAATAAGATGAAAGAAATACTAGTCAAAATGAATAATAATTGCCAATGCTTCATCAAAGAAATTCAGACAACTTAAGACTATTACTATTACTATTTAAAGCAATAGAAATAAAGACTGAATTACGTCTATTACTATTTATTACTATTAAGTGTAAAGCAATAGAAATAAGATGAAAGAAATACTAGTCAAAAATGAATAATAATTGCCAATGCTTCATCAAAGAAATTCAGACAACTTAAGACTATTACGTCTATTACTATTAAGTGTAAAGCAATAGAAATAAGATGAAAGAAATACTAGTCAAAAATGAATAATAATTGCCAATGCTTCATCAAAGAAATTCAGACAACTTAAGACTATTACGTCTATTACTATTAAGTGTAAAAAGCAATAGAAATAAGATGAAAGAAATACTAGTCAAAAATGAATAATAATTGCCAATGCTTCATCTAAGAAATTCAGACAACTTAAGACTATTACGTCTATTACTATTAAGTGTAAAGCAATAGAAATGAAAGAAGTCAAAAAGAAAATACTAGTCAGAAACTTAAAAAATGAATAATAATTGCCAATGCTTCATCTAAAGAAATTCAGACAACTTAAGACTATTACGTCTATTACTATTAAGTGTAAAGCAATAGAAATAAGATGAAAGAAATACTAGTCAAAAATGAATAATAATTGCCAATGCTTCATCAAAGAAAAGAAATTCAGACAACTTAAGACTATTACGTCTATTACTATTAAGTAAAAAGCAATAGAAATAAGATGAAAGAAATACTAGTAAAAAAATGAATAATAATTGCCAATGCTTCATCAAAGAAATTCAGACAACTTAAGACTATTACGTCTATTACTATTAAGTGTGTAAAGCAATAGAAATAAGATGAAAGAAATACTAGCTTCATCAAAAAAAATGAATAATAATTGCCAATGCTTCATCAAAGAAATTCAGACAACTTAAGACTATTACGTCTATTACTATTAAGTGTAAAGCAATAGAAATAAGATGAAAGAAATACTAGTCAAAAATGAATAATAATGCCAAATAAGAAATTCAGACAACTTAAGACTATTACGTCTATTACTATTCATCAAAGAAATAAGATGAAAGAAATACTAGTCAAAAATGAATAATAAGCCAACTTCATCAAAGAAATTCAGACAACTTAAGACTATTACGTCTATTACTATTAAGTGTAAAGCAATAGAAATAAGATGAAAGAAATACTAGTCAAAAATGAATAATAATTGCCAATGCTTCATCAAAGAAATTCAGACAACTTAAGACTATTACGTCTATTACTATTAAGTGTAAAGCAATAGAAATAAGATGAAAGAAATACTAGTCAAAAATGAATAATAATTGCCAATGCTTCATCAAAGAAATTCAGACAACTTAAGACTATTACGTCTATTACTATTAAGTGTAAAGCAATAGAAATAAGATGAAAGAAATACTAGTCAAAAATGAATAATAATTGCCAATGCTTCATCAAAGAAATTCAGACAACTTAAGACTATTACGTCTATTACTATTAAGTGTAAAGCAATAGAAATAAGATGAAAGAAATACTAGTCAAAAATGAATAATAATTGCCAATGCTTCATCAAAGAAATTCAGACAACTTAAGACTATTACGTCTATTACTATTAAGTGTAAAAGCAATAGAAATAAGATGAAAGAAATACTAGTCAAAAATGAATAATAATTGCCAATGCTTCATCAAAGAAATTCAGACAACTTAAGACTATTACGTCTATTACTATTAAGTGTAAAGCAATAGAAATAAGATGAAAGAAATACTAGTCAAAAATGAATAATAATTGCCAATGCTTCATCAAAGAAATTCAGACAACTTAAGACTATTACGTCTATTACTATTAAGTAAAGTAAAGCAATAGAAATAAGATGAAAAAATACTAGTCAAAAATGAATAATAATTGCCAATGCTTCATCAAAGAAATTCAGACAACTTAAGACTATTACGTCTATTACTATTAAGTGTAAAGCAATAGAAATAAGATGAAAGAAATACTAGTCAAAAATGAATAATAATTGCCAATGCTTCATCAAAGAAATTCAGACAACTTAAGACTATTACGTCTATTACTATTAAGTGTAAAGCAATAGAAATAAGATGAAAGAAATACTAGTCAAAAATGAATAATAATTGCCAATGCTTCATCAAAGAAATTCAGACAACTTAAGACTATTACGTCTATTACTATTAAGTGTAAAGCAATAGAAATAAGATGAAAGAAATACTAGTCAAAAAATGTCAATAGAAAAAATAATAATAATTGCCAATGCTTCATCAAAGAAATTCAGACAACTTAAGACTATTACGTCTATTACTATTAAGTGTAAAGCAATAGAAATAAGATGAAAGAAATACTAGTCAAAAATGAATAATAATTGCCAATGCTTCATCAAAGAAATTCAGACAACTTAAGACTATTACGTCTATTACTATTAAGTGTAAAAAGCAATAGAAATAAGATGAAAGAAATACTAGTCAAAAATGAATAATAATTGCCAATGCTTCATCAAAGAAATTCAGACAACTTAAGACTATTACGTCTATTACTATTAAGTGTAAAGCAATAGAAATAAGATGAAAGAAATACTAGTGAAAAAATGAATAAGAAATTGCCAATGCTTCATCAAAGAAATTCAGACAACTTAAGACTATTACGTCTATTACTATTAAGTGTAAAGCAATAGAAATAAGATGAAAGAAATACTAGTCAAAAATGAATAATAATTGCCAATGCTTCATCAAAGAAATTCAGACAACTTAAGACTATTACGTCTATTACTATTAAGTGTAAAGCAATAGAAATAAAGATGAAAAAATACAAAAGTGAAAAAAATGAATAATAATTGCCAATGCTTCATCTATTAAAGAAATTCAGACAACTTAAGACTATTACGTCTATTATTATTAAGTGTAAAAAGCAATAGAAATAAGATGAAAGAAATACTAGTCAAAAATGAATAATAATTGCCAATGCTTCATCAAAGAAATTCAGACAACTTAAGACTATTACGTCTATTACTATTAAGTGTAAAGCAATAGAAATAAGATGAAAGAAATACTAGTCAAAAATGAATAATAATTGCCAATGCTTCATCAAAGAAATTCAGACAACTTAAGACTATTACGTCTATTACTATTAAGTGTAAAGCAATAGAAATAAGATGAAAGAAATACTAGTCAAAAATGAATAATAATTGCCAATGCTTCATCAAAGAAATTCAGACAACTTAAGACTATTACGTCTATTACTATTAAGTGTAAAGCAATAGAAATAAGATGAAAGAAATACTAGTCAAAAATGAATAATAATTGCCAATGCTTCATCAAAGAAATTCAGACAACTTAAGACTATTACGTCTATTACTATTAAGTGTAAAGAAATAGAAATAAGATGAAAGAAATACTAGTCAAAAATGAATAATAATTGCCAATGCTTCATCCAAGAAATTCAGACAACTTAAGACTATTACGTCTATTACTATTAAGTGTAAAGCAATAGAAATAAGATGAAAGATATATGAGTCAAAAATGAATAATAATTGCCAATGCTTCATCAAAGAAATTCAGACAACTTAAGAGTATTACGTCTATTACTATTAAGTGTAAAGCAATAGAAATAAGATGAAAGAAATACTAATCAAAAATGAATAATAATTGCCAATGCTTCAATGAATAAAAGAAATTCAGACAACTTAAGACTATTACGTCTATTACTATTAAGTGTAAAGCAATAGAAATAAGATGAAAGAAATACTAGTCAAAAATGAATAATAATTGCCAATGCTTCATCAAAGACAGATAATTCAGACAACTTAAGACTATTACGTCTATTACTATTAAGTGTAAAGCAATAGAAATAAGATGAAAGAAATACTAGTCAAAAATGAATAATAATTGCCAATGCTTCATCTAAGAAATTCAGACAACTTAAGACTATTACGTCTATTACTATTAAGTGTAAAGCAATAGAAATAAGATGAAAGAAATACTAGTCAAAAATGAATAATAATTGCCAATGCTTCATCAAAGAAATTCAGACAACTTAAGACTATTACGTCTATTACTATTAAGTGTAAAGCAATAGAAATAAGATGAAAGAAATACTAGTCAAAAATGAATAATAATTGCCAATGCTTCATCAAAGAAATTCAGACAACTTAAGACTATTACGTCTATTACTATTAAGTGTAAAGCAATAGAAATAAGATGAAAGAAATACTAGTCAAAAATAAATAATAATTGCCAATGCTTCATCAAAGAAATTCAGACAACTTAAGACTATTACGTCTGTTACTATTGAGTGTAAAGCAATAGAAATAAGATGAAAGAAATAAATAAAATGAAAATAAAATGCTTCATCAAAGAAAAAAGAATAATAATTTGCCAATGCTTCATCTAATTCAAAAAAGAAATTTCAGACAACAACAAATAGAAATTAAGAAATACTAGTCAAAAATTACGTCTATTACTATTAAATGTAAAGCAATAGAAATAAAGATGAAAGAAATACTAGTCAAAAATGAATAATAATTGCCAATGCTTCATCAAAGAAATTCAGACAACTTAAGACTATTACGTCTATTACTATTAAGTGTAAAGCAATAGAAATAAGATGAAAGAAATACTAGTCAAAAATGAATAATAATTGCCAATGCTTCATCAAAGAAATTCAGACAACTTAAGACTATTACGTCTATTACTATTAAGTGTAAAGCAATAGAAATAAGATGAAAGAAATACTAGTCAAAAAAATGAATAATAATTGCCAATGCTTTCATCAAAGAAATTCAGACAACTTAAGACTATTACGTCTATTACTATTAAGTGTAAAGCAATAGAAATAAGATGAAAGAAATACTAGTCAAAAATGAATAATAATTGCCAATGCTTCATCAAAGAAATTCAGACAACTTAAGACTATTACGTCTATTACTATTAAGTGTAAAGCAATAGAAATAAGATGAAAAAGAAATACTAGTCAAAAATGAATAATAATTGCCAATGCTTCATCAAAGAAATTCAGACAACTTAAGACTATTACGTCTATTACTATTAAGTGTAAGATGAAAAAGCAATAGAAATAAGATGAAAGAAATACTAGTCAATAGAAATAAGATGAAAAAAATGTCAAAAAATAATAATTGCCAATGCTTCATCAAAGAAATTCAGACAACTTAAGACTATTACGTCTATTACTATTAAGTGTAAAAAGCAATAGAAATAAGATGAAAGAAATACTAGTCAAAAAATGAATAATAATTGCCAATGCTTCATCAAAGAAATTCAGACAACTTAAGACTATTACGTCTATTACTATTAAGTGTAAAGCAATAGAAATAAATAAGATGAAAGAAATACTAGTCAAAAATGAATAATAATTGCCAATGCTTCATCAAAAAGAAATTCAGACAACTTAAGACTATTACGTCTATTACTATTAAGTGTAAAGCAATAGAAATAAGATGAAAGAAATACTAGTCAAAAAAATGAATAATAATTGCAATGCTTCATCTAAGAAATTCAGACAACTTAAGACTATTACGTCTATTACTATTAAGTGTAAAGCAATAGAAATAAGATGAAAGAAATACTAGTCAAAAATGAATAATAATTGCCAATGCTTCATCAAAGAAATTCAGACAACTTAAGACTATTACGTCTATTACTATTAAGTGTAAAGCAATAGAAATAAGATGAAAGAAATACTAGTCAAAAAAATAATAATTAATTGCCAATGCTTCATCAAAAGAAATTCAGACAACTTAAGACAATAGAAATTACGTCTATTACTATTAATTGCCAATGCTTCATCAAAGCAATAGAAATAAGACTATGAAAGAAATATTAGTGTAGTAGAAATAAAAAATGAATAATAATTGCCAATGCTTCATCAAAGAAATTCAGACAACTTAAGACTATTACGTCTATTACTATTAAGTGTAAAGCAATAGAAATAAGATGAAAGAAATACTAGTCAAAAATGAATAATAATTGCCAATGCTTCATCAAAAGAAATTCAGACAACTTAAGACTATTACGTCTATTACTATTAAGTGTAAAGCAATAGAAATAAGATGAAAGAAATACTAGTCAAAAATGAATAATAATTGCCAATGCTTCATCAAAAAAATTCAGACAACTTAAGACTATTACGTCTATTACTATTAAGTGTAAAGCAATAGAAATAAGATGAAAGAAATACTAATCAAAAATGAATAATAATTGCCAATGCTTCATCAAAGAAATTCAGACAACTTAAGACTATTACGTCTATTACTATTAAGTGTAAAGCAATAGAAATAAGATGAAAGAAATACTAGTCAAAAATGAATAATAATTGCCAATGCTTCATCTAAGAAATACAGACAACTTAAGACTATGACATCTATTACTATTAAGTGTAAAGCAATAGAAATAAGATGAAAGAAATATGAGTCAAAAATGAATAATAATTGCCAATGCTTCATCAAAGAAATACAGACAACTTAAGACTATTACGTCTATTACTATTAAGTGTAAAGCAATAGAAATAAGATGAAAGAAATACTAGTCAAAAATGAATAATAATTGCCAATGCTTCATCGAAGAAATTCAGACAACTTAAGACTATTACGTATTACGTCTATTACTATTAAGTGTAAAGAAAAAAAATAATAATGTAAAAGAAAATACTAGTCAAAATGAATAATAATTGCCAATGCTTCATCGAAGAAATTCAGACAACTTAAGACTATTACGTCTATTACTATTAAGTGTAAAGCAATAGAAATAAGATGAAAGAAATACTAGTCAAAAATGAATAATAATTGCCAATGCTTCATCTAAGAAATTCAGACAACTTAAGACTATTACGTCTATTACTATTAAGTGTAAAGCAATAGAAATAAGATGAAAGAAATACTAGTCAAAAATGAATAATAATTGCCAATGCTTCATCAAAGAAATTCAGACAACTTAAGACTATTACGTCTATTACTATTAAGTGTAAAGCAATAGAAATAAGATGAAAGAAATACTAGTCAAAAATGAATAATAATTGCCAATGCTTCATCAAAAGAAATTCAGAAACAACTTAAGACTATTACGTCTATTACTATTAATGTAAAGCAATAGAAATAAGATGAAAGAAATACTAGTCAAAAATGAATAATAATTGCCAATGCTTCATCAAAGAAATTCAGACAACTTAAGACTATTACGTCTATTACTATTAGTCAAAAAAAGCAATAGAAATAAGATGAAAGAAATACTAGTCAAAATGAATAATAATTGCCAATGCTTCATCAAAGAAATTCAGACAACTTAAGACTATTACGTCTATTACTATTAAGTGTAAAGCAATAGAAATAAGATGAAAGAAATACTAGTCAAAAATGAATAATAATTGCCAATGCTTCATCAAAGAAATTCAGACAACTTAAGACTATTACGTCTATTACTATTAAGTGTAAAGCAATAGAAATAAGATGAAAGAAATACTAGTCAAAAATGAATAATAATTGCCAATGCTTCATCAAAGAAATTCAGACAACTTAAGACTATTACGTCTATTACTATTAAGTGTAAAGCAATAGAAATAAGATGAAAGAAATACTAGTCAAAAATGAATAATAATTGCCAATGCTTCATCAAAGAAATTCAGACAACTTAAGACTATTACGTCTATTACTATTAAGTGTAAAGCAATAGAAATAAGATGAAAGAAATACTAGTCAAAAATGAATAATAATAATGCTTCAATGCTTCATCAAAGAAATTCAGACAACTTAAGACTATTACGTCTATTACTATTAAGTGTAAAGCAATAGAAATAAGATGAAAGAAATACTAGTCAAAAATGAATAATAATTGCCAATGCTTCATCAAAGAAATTCAGACAACTTAAGACTATTACGTCTATTACTATTAAGTGTAAAGCAATAGAAATAAGATGAAAGAAATACTAGTCAAAAATGAATAATAATTGCCAATGCTTCATCAAAGAAATTCAGACAACTTAAGACTATTACGTCTATTACTATTAAGTGTAAAGCAATAGAAATAAGATGAAAGAAATACTAGTCAAAAATGAATAATAATTGCCAATGCTTCATCAAAGAAATTCAGACAACTTAAGACTATTACGTCTATTACTATTAAGTGTAAAGCAATAGAAATAAGATGAAAGAAATACTAGTCAAAAATGAATAATAATTGCCAATGCTTCATCAAAGAAATTCAGACAACTTAAGACTATTACGTCTATTACGTCTATTACTATTAAGCTTCATAAAGCAATAGAAATAAGATGAAAGAAATACTAGTCAAAAATGAATAATAATTGCCAATGCCTTCATCAAAGAAATTCAGACAACTTAAGACTATTACGTCTATTACTATTAAGTGTAAAGCAATAGAAATAAGATGAAAGAAATACTAGTCAAAAAATGAATAATAATTGCCAATGCTTCATCAAAGAAATTCAGACAACTTAAGACTATTACGTCTATTACTATTAAGTGTAAAGCAATAGAAATAAGATGAAAGAAATACTAGTCAAAAATGAATAATAATTGCCAATGCTTCATCAAAGAAATTCAGACAACTTAAGACTATTACGTCTATTACTATTAAGTGTAAAGCAATAGAAATAAGATGAAAGAAATACTAGTCAAAAATGAATAATAATTGCCAATGCTTCATCAAAGAAATTCAGACAACTTAAGACTATTACGTCTATTACTATTAAGTGTAAAGCAATAGAAATAAGATGAAAGAAATACTAGTCAAAAATGAATAATAATTGCCAATGCTTCATCAAAGAAATTCAGACAACTTAAGACTATTACGTCTATTACTATTAAGTGTAAAGCAATAGAAATAAGATGAAAGAAATACTAGTCAAAAAAATGAATAATAATTGCCAATGCTTCATCAAAAAATTCAACAACTTAAGACTATTACGTCTATTACTATTAAGTGTAAAGCAATAGAAATAAGATGAAAGAAATACTTCAAAATGAATAATAATTGCCAATGCTTCATCAAAGAAATTCAGACAACTTAAGACTATTACGTCTATTACTATTAAGTGTAAAGCAATAGAAATAAGATGAAAGAAATATCAAAAATGAATAATAATTGCCAATGCTTCATCTAAGAAAAGACAACTTAAGACTAGAAATAAGTAAATGAAAGAAATAAGATGAAAGAAATACTAGTCAAAATGAATAATAATTGCCAATGCTTCATCAAAGAAATTCAGACAACTTAAGACTATTACGTCTATTACTATTAAGTGTAAAGCAATAGAAATAAGATGAAAGAAATACTAGTCAAAAAATGAATAATAATTGCCAATGCTTCATCAAAGAAATTCAGACAACTTAAGACTATTACAACTATTTAAAGCAATAGAAATAAGATTACGTCAAAATGAATAATTACATAAGAAATTCAGACAACTTAAGAAAGTCTATTAATTAAGTAAAAATAGAAATAAGATGAAAGAAATACTAGTCAAAAATGAATAATAATTGCCAATGCTTCATCAAAGAAATTCAGACAACTTAAGACTATTACGTCTATTACTATTAAGTGTAAAGCAATAGAAATAAGATGAAAGAAATACTAGTCAAAAATGAATAATAATTGCCAATGCTTCATCAAAAGAAAAAAACTTAAGAATAATAATTAAAGCCAAAGATGAAAGAAATACTATCAAAAATGAATAATAATTGCCAATGCTTCATCAAAGAAATTCAGACAACTTAAGACTATTACGTCTATTACTATTAAGTGTAAAGCAATAGAAATAAGATGAAAGATGTCAAAAATGAAAATAACAATAGCTTCATCAAAAAAAAAAAATGAATAATAATTGCAATAGAAATAAGATTCATCAAAAATGAAATCATCAAAGAAATTCAGACAACTTAAGACTATTACGTCTATTACTATTAAGTGTAAAGCAATAGAAATAAGATGAAAGAAATACTAGTCAAAAATGAATAATAATTGCCAATGCTTCATCAAAGAAATTCAGACAACTTAAGACTATTACGTCTATTACTATTAAGTGTAAAGCAATAGAAATAAGATGAAAGAAATACTAGTCAAAAATGAATAATAATTGCCAATGCTTCATCAAAGAAATTCAGACAACTTAAGACTATTACGTCTATTACTATTAAGTGTAAAGCAATAGAAATAAGATGAAAGAAATACTAGTCAAAAATGAATAATAATTGCCAATGCTTCATCAAAGAAATTCAGACAACTTAAGACTATTACGTCTATTACTATTAAGTGTAAAAGCAATAGAAATAAGATGAAAGAAATACTAGTCAAAAATGAATAATAATTGCCAATGCTTTCATCTAAGAAATTCAGACAACTTGAAAGACTCAAAAATTACGCTTCTATTTAAGACTATTACGTCTATTACTATTGTAAAGCAATAGAAATAAGATGAAAGAAATACTAGTCAAAAATGAATAATAATTGCCAATGCTTCATCAAAGAAATTCAGACAACTTAAGACTATTACGTCTATTACTATTAAAGTGTAAAGCAATAGAAATAAGATGAAAGAAATACTAGTCAAAAATGAATAATAATTGCCAATGCTTCATCAAAGAAATTCAGACAACTTAAGACTATTACGTCTATTACTATTAAGTGTAAAGCAATAGAAATAAGATGAAAGAAATACTAGTCAAAAATGAATAATAATTGCCAATGCTTCATCAAAGAAATTCAGACAACTTAAGACTATTACGTCTATTACTATTAAGTGTAAAGCAATAGAAATAAGATGAAAGAAATACTAGTCAAAAATGAATAATAATTGCCAATGCTTCATCAAAAGAAATTCAGACAACTTAAGACTATTACGTCTATTACTATTAAGTGTAAAGCAATAGAAATAAAATGAAAGAAATACTAGTCAAAAAATGAATAATAATTGCCAATGCTTCATCAAAGAAATTCAGACAACTTAAGACTATTACGTCTATTACTATTAAGTGCAATAGAAAAAAAAGCAATAGAAATAAGATGAAAGAAATACTAGTCAAAAATGAATAATAATTGCCAATGCTTCATCAAAGAAATTCAGACAACTTAAGACTATTACGTCTATTACTATTAAGTGTAAAGCAATAGAAATAAGATGAAAGAAATACTAGTCAAAAAATGAATAATAATTGCCAATGCTTCATCAAAGAAATTCAGACAACTTAAGACTATTACGTCTATTACGTCTATTACTATTAAGTGTAAAGCAATAGAAATAAGATGAAAGAAATACTAGTCAAAAAAATGAATAATAATTGCCAATGCTTCATGAAAGAAATTCAGACAACTTAAGACTATTACGTCAAAGAAATTACTATTACTATTTAAAGCAATAAAAATAGAAAAGATGAAAGAAATACTAGTCAAAAATGAATAATAATTGCCAATGCTTCATCAAAGAAATTCAGACAACTTAAGACTATTACGTCTATTACTATTAAGTAAAAAGCAATAGAAATAAGATGAAAGAAATACTAGTCAAAATGAATAATAATTGCCAATGCTTCATCAAAGAAATTCAGACAACTTAAGACTATTACGTCTATTACTATTAAGTGTAAAGCAATAGAAATAAGATGAAAGAAATAAAAATGAATAATAATTGCCAATGCTTCATCAAAGAAATTCAGACAGAAAGACTATTACGTCTATTACTATTAAGTGTAAAGCAATAGAAAAAATGAAAGAAATACTAGTCAAAAATGAATAATAATTGCCAATGCTTCATCAAAAGAAATTCAGACAACTTAAGACTATTACGTCTATTACTATTAAGTGTAAAGCAATAGAAATAAGATGAAAGAAATACTAGTCAAAAATGAATAATAATTGCCAATGCTTCATCAAAGAAATTCAGACAACTTAAGACTATTACGTCTATTACTATTATTAAGTGTAAAGCAATAGAAATAAGATGAAAGAAATACTAGTCAAAAATGAATAATAATTGCCAATGCTTCATCAAAGAAATTCAGACAAAAGAAATTCAGACAACTTGAAAGAAACTATTACGTCTATTACTATTAAGTGTAAAGCAATAGAAATAAGATGAAAGAAATACTAGTCAAAAATGAATAATAATTGCCAATGCTTCATCAAAGAAATTCAGACAACTTAAGACTATTACGTCTATTACTATTAAGTGTAAAGCAATAGAAATAAGATGAAAAAGAATAAGAGTCAAAAATGAATAATAATTGCCAATGCTTCATCAAAGAAATTCAGACAACTTAAGACTATTACGTCTATTACTATTAATAAAGCAATAGAAATAAGATGAAAGAAATACTAGTCAAAAATGAATAATAATTGCCAATGCTTCATCAAAGAAATTCAGACTAAATTAAGAACTATAATTGCCAATCTATTACTATTACGTCTATTACTATTACTATTAAGTGTAAAGCAATAGAAATAAGATGAAAGAAAATACTAGTCAAAAATGAATAATAATTGCCAATGCTTCATCAAAGAAATTCAGACAACTTCAAAAAGACTATTACGTCTATTAGAAATTCAGACAACTTAAGACTATTAAAAAGCAATAGAAATAAGATGAAAGAAATACTAGTCAAAAATGAATAATAATTGCCAATGCTTCATCAAAGAAATTCAGACAACTTAAGACTATTACGTCTATTACTATTAAGTGTAAAGCAATAGAAATAAGATGAAAGAAATACTAGTCAAAAATGAATAATAATTGCCAATGCTTCATCAAAGAAATTCAGACAACTTAAGACTATTACGTCTATTACTATTAAGTGTAAAGCAATAGAAATAAGATGAAAGAAATACTAGTAAAAAATGAATAATAATTGCCAATGCTTCATCAAAGAAATTCAGACAACTTAAGACTATTACGTCTATTACTATTAAGTGTAAAGCAATAGAAATAAGATGAAAGAAATACTAGTCAAAAAAAATGAATAATAATTGCCAATGCTTCATCAAAAAGAAATTCAGACAACTTAAGACTATTACGTCTATTACTATTAAGTGTAAAGCAATAGAAATAAGATGAAAGAAATACTAGTCAAAAATGAATAATAATTGCCAATGCTTCATCAAAGAAATTCAGACAACTTAAGACTATTACGTCTATTACTATTAAGTGTAAAGCAATAGAAATAAGATGAAAGAAATACTAGTCAAAAATGAATAATAATTGCCAATGCTTCATCAAGGAAATTCAGACAACTTAAGACTATTACGTCTGTTACTATTAAGTGTAAAGCAATAGAAATAAGATAAAAGAAATACTAGTCAAAAATGAATAATAATTGCCAATGCTTCATCAAAGAAATTCAGACAACTTAAGACTATTACGTCTGTTACTATTAAGTGTAAAGCAATAGAAATAAGATGAAAGAAATACTAGTCAAAAATGAATAATAATTGCCAATGCTTCATCAAGAAAATTCAGACAACTTAAGACTATTACGTCTGTTACTATTAAGTGTAAAGCAATAGAAATAAGATGAAAGAAATACTAGTCAAAAATGAATAATAATTGCCAATGCTTCATCAAAGAAATTCAGACAACTTAAGACTATTACGTCTATTACTATTAAGTGTAAAGCAATAGAAATAAGATGAAAGAAATACTAGTGAAAAAAATGAATAATAATTGCCAATGCTTCATCAAAGAAATTCAGACAACTTAAGACTATTACGTCTATTACTATTAAGTGTAAAGCAATAGAAATAAGATGAAAGAAATACTAGTCAAAAATGAATAATAATTGCCAATGCTTCATCAAAGAAATTCAGACAACTTAAGACTATTACGTCTATTACTATTAAGTGTAAAGCAATAGAAATAAGATGAAAACTAGTCAAAAAAATAACTCAAAGTCAAAAAATGAATAATAATTGATGAAAGAAATACTAGTCAAAAATGAATAATGCTTCATCAAAGAAATTCAGACAACTTAAGACTATTACGTCTATTTTACTATTAAATGTAAAAAGCAAAAAGAAATAAAATAAGATGAAAGAAATACTAGTGAAAAAAATGAATAATAATTGCCAATGCTTCATCAAAGAAATTCAGACAACTTAAGACTATTACGTCTATTACTATTAAAGTGTAGAAAAAGCAATAGAAAATCAAAGATGAAAAGAAATACTAGTCAAAAAATGAATAATAATTGCCAATGCTTCATCAAAGAAATTCAGACAACTTAAGACTATTACAATGTCTATTACTATCAGACAAGTGTAAAAGTCAATAGAAATAAGATAGAAATAAGAAAGAAATACTAGTCAAAAATGAATAATAATTGCCAATGCTTCATCAAAGAAATTCAGACAACTTAAGACTATTACGTCTATTACTATTAAGTGTAAAAGCAATAGAAATAAGATGATGAAAAATACTAGTCAAAAATGAATAATAATTGCCAATGCTTCATCAAAGAAATTCAGACAACTTAAGACTATTACGTCTATTACTATTAAGTGTAAAGCAATAGAAATAAGATGAAAGAAATACTAGTCAAAAAAAATGAATAATAATTGCCAATGCTTCATCAAAGAAATTCAGACAACTTAAGACTATTACGTCTATTACTATTAAGTGTAAAGCAATAGAAATAAGATGAAAGAAATACTAGTCAAAAATGAATAATAATTGCCAATGCTTCATCAAAGAAATTCAGACAACTTAAGACTATTACGTCTATTACTATTAAGTGTAAAGCAATAGAAATAAGATGAAAGAAATACTAGTCAAAAATGAATAATAATTGCCAATGCTTCATCAAAGAAATTCAGACAACTTAAGACTATTACGTCTATTACTATTAAGTGTAAAGCAATAGAAATAAGATGAAAGAAATACTAGTCAAAAATGAATAATAATTGCCAATGCTTCATCAAAGAAATTCAGACAACTTAAGACTATTACGTCTATTACTATTAAGTGTAAAGCAATAGAAATAAGATGAAAGAAATACTAGTCAAAAATGAATAATAATTGCCAATGCTTCATCAAAGAAATTCAGACAACTTAAGACTATTACGTCTATTACTATTAAGTGTAAAAGCAATAGAAATAAGATGAAAGAAATACTAGTCAAAAAATGAATAATAATTGCCAATGCTTCATCAAAGAAATTCACAACAACTTAAGACTATTACGTCTATTACTATTAAGTGTAAAGCAATAGAAATAAGATGAAAGAAATACTAGTCAAAAATGAATAATAATTGCCAATGCTTCATCAAAGAAATTCAGACAACTTAAGACTATTACGTCTATTACTATTAAGTGTAAAGCAATAGAAATAAGATGAAAGAAATACTAGTCAAAAAAATGAATAATAATTGCCAATGCTTCATCAAAGAAATTCAGACAACTTAAGACTATTACGTCTATTACTATTAATGTAAAGCAATAGAAATAAGATGAAAAAGAAATACTAGTCAAAAAATGAATAAGAATTGCCAATGCTTCATCAAAGAAATTCAGACAACTTAAGACTATTACGTCTATTACTATTAAGTGTAAAGCAATAGAAATAAGATGAAAGAAATACTAGTCAAAAAATGAATAATAATTGCCAATGCTTCATCAAAGAAATTCAGACAACTTAAGACTATTACGTCTATTACTATTAAGTGTAAAAAGCAATAGAAATAAGATGAAAGAAATACTAGTCAAAAATGAATAATAATTGCCAATGCTTCATCAAAGAAATTCAGACAACTTAAGACTATTACGTCTATTACTATTAAGTGTAAAGCAATAGAAATAAGATGAAAGAAATACTAGTCAAAAATGAATAATAATTGCCAATGCTTCATCTAAGAAATTCAGACAACTTAAGACTATTACGTCTATTACTATTAAGTGTAAAGCAATAGAAATAAGATGAAAGAAATACTAGTCAAAAATGAATAATAATTCAAAAATGAATCAGACAATTAAGACTATTGTCTATTCATCAAAGAAATTCAAAAAGACAATAATTTAATGCTTCATCTAAGAAATTCAGACAACTTAAGACTATTACGTCTATTACTATTAATGTAAAAGCAATAGAAAGATGAAAGAAATACTAGTCAAAAATGAATAATAATTGCCAATGCTTCACCTAAGACATTCAGACAACTTAAGACTATTACGTCTATTACTATTAAGTGTAAAGCAATAGAAATAAGATGAAAGAAATACTAGTAAAAAATGAATAATAATTGCCAATGCTTCATCAAAGAAATTCAGACAACTTAAGACTATTACGTCTATTACTATTAAGTGTAAAGCAATAGAAATAAGATGAAAGAAATACTAGTCAAAAATGAATAATAATTGCCAATGCTTCATCTAAGAAAAGAAATTCAGACAACTTAAGACTATTACGTCTATTACTATTAAGTGTAAAGACAATAGAAATAAGATGAAAGAAATACTAGTCAAAAAATGAATAATAATTGCCAATGCTTCATCAAAGAAATTCAGACAACTTAAGACTATTACGTCTATTACTATTAAGTGTAAAGCAATAGAAATAAGATGAAAGAAATACTAGTCAAAAATGAATAATAATTGCCAATGCTTCATCAAAGAAATTCAGACAACTTAAGACTATTACGTCTATTACTATTAAGTGTAAAAGCAATAGAAATAAGATGAAAGAAATACTAGTCAAAAAAATGAATAATAATTGCCAATGCTTCATCAAAGAAATTCAGACAACTTAAGACTATTACGTCTATTACTATTAAGTGTAAAGCAATAGAAATAAGATGAAAGAAATACTAGTCAAAAATGAATAATAATTGCCAATGCTTCATCAAAGAAATTCAGACAACTTAAGACTATTACGTCTATTACTATTAAGTGTAAAGCAATAGAAATAAGATGAAAGAAATACTAGTCAAAAATGAATAATAATTGCCAATGCTTCATCAAAGAAATTCAGACAACTTAAGACTATTACGTCTATTACTATTAAGTGTGTAAAAAGCAATAGAAATAAGATGAAAGACAACTTAAAATACTAGTCAAAAATGAATAATAATTGCAAAATGCTTCATCAAAGAAATTCAGACAACTTAAGACTATTACGTCTATTACTATTAAGTGTAAAGCAATAGAAATAAGATGAAAGAAATACTAGTCAAAAATGAATAATAATTGCCAATGCTTCATCAAAGAAATTCAGACAACTTAAGACTATTACGTCTATTACTATTAAGTGTAAAAAGCAATAGAAATAAGATGAAAGAAATACTAGTCAAAAATGAATAATAATTGCCAATGCTTCATCAAAGAAATTCAGACAACTTAAGACTATTACGTCTATTACTATTAAGTGTAAAGCAATAGAAATAAGATGAAAGAAATACTAGTCAAAAATGAATAATAATTGCCAATGCTTCATCAAAGAAATTCAGACAACTTAAGACTATTACGTCTATTACTATTAAGTGTAAAGCAATAGAAATAAGATGAAAGAAATACTAGTCAAAAATGAATAATAATTGCCAATGCTTCATCAAAGAAATTCAGACAACTATTAAGACTATTACGTCTATTACTATTAAGATGTAAAGCAATAGAAATAAGATGAAAGAAAATACTAGTCAAAAAATGAATAATAATTGCCAATGCTTCATCAAAGAAATTCAGACAAACTTAAGACTATTACGTCTATTACTATTAAGTGTAAAGCAATAGAAATAAGATGAAAGAAAAAATACTAGTCAAAAATGAATAATAATTGCCAATGCTTCATCAAAGAAATTCAGACAACTTAAGACTATTACGTCTATTACTATTAAGTGTAAAAAGCAATAGAAATAAGATGAAAGAAATACTAGTCAAAAATGAATAATAATTGCCAATGCTTCATCAAAGAAATTCAGACAACTTAAGACTATTACGTCTATTACTATTAAGTGTAAAAGCAATAGAAATAAGATGAAAGAAATACTAGTCAAAAATGAATAATAATTGCCAATGCTTCATCAAAGAAATTCAGACAACTTAAGACTATTACGTCTATTACTATTAAGTGTAAAAAGCAATAGAAATAAGATGAAAGAAATACTAGTCAAAAATGAATAATAATTGCCAATGCTTCATCAAAGAAATTCAGACAACTTAAGACTATTACGTCTATTTACTATAGAAATAAGATGAAAGAAATACTAGTCAAAAAAATGAATAATAAATGCTTCATCAAAGAAATTCAGAAATAAGATGAAAGAAATACTAAAGCAATAGAAAAAATGAATAATAATTGCCAATGCTTCATCAAAGAAATTCAGACAACTTAAGACTATTACGTCTATTACTATTAAGTGTAAAGCAATAGAAATAAGATGAAAAGAAATACTAGTCAAAAATGAATAATAATTGCCAATGCTTCATCAAAGAAATTCAGACAACTTAAGACTATTACGTCTATTACTATTAAGTGTAAAGCAATAGAAATAAGATGAAAGAAATACTAGTCAAAAATGAATAATAATTGCCAATGCTTCATCAAAGAAATTCAGACAACTTAAGACTATTACGTCTATTACTATTAAGTGTAAAGCAATAGAAATAAGATGAAAGAAATACTAGTCAAAAATGAATAATAATTGCCAATGCTTCATCAAAGAAATTCAGACAACTTAAGACTATTACGTCTATTACTATTAAGTGTAAAAAAGCAATAGAAATAAGATGAAAGAAATACTAGTCAAAAATGAATAATAATTGCCAATGCTTCATCAAAGAAATTCAGACAACTTAAGACTATTACGTCTATTACTATTAAGTGTAAAGCAATAGAAATAAGATGAAAGAAATACTAGTCAAAAATGAATAATAATTGCCAATGCTTCATCAAAGAAATTCAGACAACTTAAGACTATTACGTCTATTACTATTAAGTAAAAGCAATAGAAATAAGATGAAAGAAATACTAGTCAAAAATGAATAATAATTGCCAATGCTTCATCAAAGAAATTCAGACAACTTAAGACTATTACGTCTATTACTATTAAGTGTAAAGCAATAGAAATAAGATGAAAGAAATACTAGTCAAAAATGAATAATAATTGCCAATGCTTCATCAAAGAAATTCAGACAACTTAAGACTATTACGTCTATTACTATTAAGTGTAAAGCAATAGAAATAAGATGAAAGAAATACTAGTCAAAAATGAATAATAATTGCCAATTAAGCTTCAATAGAAAAAGAAAGAAATTCAGACAACTTAAGACTATTACGTCTATTACTATTTAAGTGTAAAGTCAATAGAAATAAGATGAAAGAAATACTAGTCAAAAAATGAATAATAATTGCCAATGCTTCATCAAAGAAATTCAGACAACTTAAGACTATTACGTCTATTACTATTAAGTGTAAAAGCAATAGAAATAAGATGAAAGAAATACTAGTCAAAAATGAATAATAATTGCCAATGCTTCATCAAAGAAATTCAGACAACTTAAGACTATTACGTCTATTACTATTAAGTGTAAAGCAATAGAAATAAGATGAAAGAAATACTAGTAAAAAATGAATAATAATTGCCAATGCTTCATCAAAGAAATTCAGACAACTTAAGACTATTACGTCTATTACTATTAAGATGTAAAGCAATAGAAATAAGATGAAAGAAATACTAGTCAAAAATGAATAATAATTGCCAATGCTTCATCAAAGAAATTCAGACAACTTAAGACTATTACGTCTATTACTATAAGATGAAAGAAATACTAGTCAAAAAAGCAATAAGAAATAAGATGACAAAAGAAATTACTATTAAGTGTAAAGCAATAGAAAAAATGAATCAAAAATGAATTGCCAATGCTTCATCAAAGAAATTCAGACAACTTAAGACTATTACGTCTATTACTATTAAGTGTAAAGCAATAGAAATAAGATGAAAGAAATTCGAGTCAAAAATGAATAAGAATTGCCAATGCTTCATCAAAGAAATTCAGACAACTTAAGACTATTATGTCTATTACTATTAAGTGTAAAGCAATAGAAATAAGATGAAAGAAATACTAGTCAAAAATGAATAATAATTGCCAATGCTTCATCAAAGAAATTCAGACAACTTAAGACTATTACGTCTATTACTATTAAGTGTAAAGCAATAGAAATAAGATGAAAGAAATACTAGTCAAAAATGAATAATAATTGCCAATGCTTCATCAAAGAAATTCAGACAACTTAAGACTATTATGTCTATTACTATTAAGTGTAAAGCAATAGAAATAAGATGAAAGAAATACTAGTCAAAAATGAATAATAATTGCCAATGCTTCATCAAAGAAATTCAGACAACTTAAGACTATTACGTCTATTACTATTAAGTGTAAAAGCAATAGAAATAAGATGAAAGAAATACTAGTCAAAAAAAATAATAATTGCCAATGCTTCATCAAAGAAATTCAGACAACTTAAGACTATTACGTCTATTACTATATGAAAAGCAGAAGTATTATAAAAAAAAAACAAATCAGACTATTAAGTGTAAACAATAGAAATAAGATGAAAGAAATACTAGTCAAAAATGAATAATAATTGCCAATGCTTCATCAAAGAAATTCAGACAACTTAAGACTATTACGTCTATTACTATTAAGTGTAAAGCAATAGAAATAAGATGAAAGAAATACTAGTCAAAAATGAATAATAATTGCCAATGCTTCATCAAAGAAATTCAGACAACTTAAGACTATTACGTCTATTACTATTAAGTGTAAAAGCAATAGAAATAAGATGAAAGAAATACTAGTCAAAAATGAATAATAATTGCCAATGCTTCATCAAAGAAATTCAGACAACTTAAGACTATTACGTCTATTACTATTAAGTGTAAAGCAATAGAAATAAGATGAAAGAAATACTAGTCAAAAATGAATAATAATTGCCAATGCTTCATCAAAGAAATTCAGACAACTTAAGACTATTACGTCTATTACTATTAAGTGTAAAGCAATAGAAATAAGATGAAAGAAATACTAGTCAAAAATGAATAATAATTGCCAATGCTTCATCAAAAGAAATTCAGACAACTTAAGACTATTACGTCTATTACTATTAAGTGTAAAGCAATAGAAATAAGATGAAAGAAATCAAAAATGAATACTAGTCAAAAATGAATAATAATTGCCAATGCTTCATCAAAGAAATTCAGACAACTTAAGACTATTACGTCTATTACTATTAAGTGTAAAAAGCAATAGAAATAAGATGAAAGAAATACTAGTCAAAAAAATGAATAATAATTGCCAATGCTTCATCAAAGAAATTCAGACAACTTAAGACTATTACGTCTATTACTATTAATGTAAAAGCAATAGAAATAAGATGAAAGAAATACTAGTCAAAATGAATAATAATTGCCAATGCTTCATCAAAGAAATTCAGACAACTTAAGACTATTACGTCTATTACTATTATGTAAAGCAATAGAAATAAGATGAAAGAAATACTAGTCAAAAATGAATAATAATTGCCAATGCTTCATCAAAGAAATTCAGACAACTTAAGACTATTACGTCTATTACTATTAAGTGTAAAGCAATAGAAATAAGATACTATCAAAAAGAAATATAGCTTCATCAAAGAAAAAAATGAATAATAATTAAAGCAATAGAAATAAGATGAAAGAAATACTAGTCAAAATGCTTCATCAAAAGAAATTCAGACAACTTAAGACTATTACGTCTATTACTATTAAGTGTAAAGCAATAGAAATAAGATGAAAGAAATACTAGTCAAAAATGAATAATAATTGCCAATGCTTTCATCAAAGAAATTCAGACAACTTAAGACAATAGAAATAAGATTACGTCTAATTACTTATTAAGAAATTGACAACTTAAGAATTAGTCTATTACTATAAGTGTAAAGCAATAGAAATAAGATGAAAGAAATACTAGTCAAAAAATGAATAATAATTGCCAATGCTTCATCAAAGAAATTCAGACAACTTAAGACTATTACGTCTATTACTATTAAGTGTAAAAAGCAATAGAAATAAGATGAAAGAAATACTAGTCAAAAATGAATAATAATTGCCAATGCTTCATCAAAGAAATTCAGACAACTTAAGACTATTACGTCTATTACTATTAAGTGTAAAGCAATAGAAATAAGATGAAAGAAATACTAGTCAAAAAATGAATAATAATTGCCAATGCTTCATCAAAGAAATTCAGACAACTTAAGACTATTACGTCTATTACTATTAAGTTAAAGCAATAGAAATTGAAAGTGTAAAAAATGAATAAAAGCAATAGAAATAAGATGAAAGAAATAAGATGAAAGTCTAAAAAATGAATAATAATTGCCAATGCTTCATCAAAGAAATTCAGACAACTTTAAGACTATTACGTCTATTACTATTAAGTGTATTAAAAGCAATAGAAATAAGATGAAAGAAATACTAGTCAAAAATGAATAATAATTGCCAATGCTTCATCAAAGAAATTCAGACAACTTAAGACTATTACGTCTATTACTATTAAGTGTAAAGCAATAGAAATAAGATGAAAGAAATACTAGTCAAAAATGAATAATAATTGCCAATGCTTCATCAAAGAAATTCAGACAACTTAAGACTATTACGTCTATTCTATTACTATTAAGTAAAAAATAAAGCAATAGAAATAAGATGAAAGAAATACTAGTCAAAAATGAATAATAATTGCCAATGCTTCATCAAAGAAATTCAGACAACTTAAGACTATTACGTCTATTACTATTAAGTGTAAAGCAATAGAAATAAGATGAAAGAAATACTAGTCAAAAATGAATAATAATTGCCAATGCTTCATCAAAGAAATTCAGACAACTTAAGACTATTACGTCTATTACTATTAAGTGTAAAGCAATAGAAATAAGATGAAAGATATATGAGTCAAAAATGAATAATAATTGCCAATGCTTCATCAAAGAAATTCAGACAACTTAAGACTATTACGTCTATTACTATTAAGTGTAAAGCAATAGAAATAAGATGAAAGAAATACTAGTCAAAAATGAATAATAATTGCCAATGCTTCATCAAAGAAATTCAGACAACTTAAGACTATTACGTCTATTACTATTAAGTGTAAAGCAATAGAAATAAGATGAAAGAAATACTAGTCAAAAATGAATAATAATTGCCAATGCTTCATCAAAGAAATTCAGACAACTTAAGACTATTACGTCTATTACTATTAAGTGTAAAGCAAAAGAAATAAGATGAAAGAAATACTAGTCAAAAATGAATAATAATTGCCAATGCTTCATCAAAGAAATTCAGACACCTTAAGACTATTACGTCTATTACTATTAATTGTAAAGCAATAGAAATAAGATGAAATAAATACTAGTCAAAAAATGAATAATAATTGCCAATGCTTCATCAAAGAAATTCAGACAACTTAAGACTATTACGTCTATTACTATTAAGTGTAAAAGCAATAGAAATAAGATGAAAGAAATACTAGTCAAAAAAATGAATAATAATTGCCAATGCTTCATCAAAGAAATTCTGACAACTTAAGACTATTACGTCTATTACTATTAAGTGTAAAGCAATAGAAATAAGATGAAAGAAATACTAGTCAAAAATGAATAATAATTGCCAATGCTTCATCAAAGAAATTCAGACAACTTAAGACTATTACGTCTATTACTATTAAGTGTAAAGCAATAGAAATAAGATGAAAGAAATGCTAGTAAAAAATGAATAATAATTGCCAATGCTTCATCAAAGAAATTCAGACAACTTAAGACTATTACGTCTATTACTATTAAGTGTAAAGCAATAGAAATAAGATGAAAGAAATGCTAGTAAAAAATGAATAATAATTGCCAATGCTTCATCAAAGAAATTCAGACAACTTAAGACTATTACGTCTATTACTATTAAGTGTAAAGCAATAGAAATAAGATGCAATCAAAAAATGAATAATAAGATGCTTCAAAGAAATTCAGACAACTTAAGACTATTACGTCTATTAAAAATGAATAATAGAAATAAGATGAAAGAAATACTAATAAAAAAAATGAATAATAATTGCCAATCAAAGAAATTCAGACAACTTAAGACTATTACGTCTATTACTATTAAGTGTAAAGCAATAGAAATAAGATGAAAGAAATACTAGTCAAAAAAAAATGAATAATAATTGCCAATGCTTCATCAAAGAAATTCAGACAACTTAAGACTATTACGTCTATTACTATTAAGTGTAAAGCAATAGAAATAAGATGAAAGAAATACTAGTCAAAAATGAATAATAATTGCCAATGCTTCATCAAAGAAATTCAGACAACTTAAGACTATTACGTCTATTACTATTAAGTGTAAAAAGCAATAGAAATAAGATGAAAGAAATACTAGTCAAAAATGAATAATAATTGCCAATGCTTCATCAAAGAAATTCAGACAACTTAAGACTATTACGTCTATTACTATTAAGTGTAAAGCAATAGAAATAAGATGAAAAAAACTAGTCAAAAATGAATAATAATTGCCAATGCTTCATCAAAGAAATTCTGACAACTTAAGACTATTACGTCTATTACTATTAAGTGTAAAGCAATAGAAATAAGATGAAAGAAATACTAGTCAAAAATGAATAATAATTGCCAATGCTTCATCAAAGAAATTCAGACAACTTAAGACTATTACGTCTATTACTATTAAGTGTAAAGCAATAGAAATAAGATGAAAGAAATGCTAGTAAAAAATGAATAATAATTGCCAATGCTTCATCAAAGAAATTCTGACAACTTAAGACTATTACGTCTATTACTATTAAGTGTAAAGCAATAGAAATAAGATGAAAGAAATACTAGTCAAAAATGAATAATAATTGCCAATGCTTCATCAAAGAAATTCAGACAACTTAAGACTATTACGTCTATTACTATTAAGTGTAAAGCAATAGAAATAAGATGAAAGAAATACTAGTAAAAAATGAATAATAATTGCCAATGCTTCATCAAAGAAATTCAGACAACTTAAGACTATTACGTCTATTACTATTAAGTGTAAAGCAATAGAAATAAGATGAAAGAAATACTAGTCAAAAATGAAAAAATGAATAATAATTGCCAATGCTTCATCAAAAAGAAATTCAGACAACTTAAGACTATTACGTCTATTACTAAAGCAATAGAAATAAGATGAAAGAAATACTAGTCAAAAATGAATAATAAGAAATCAAAGATGACAACTTAAAATTACGTCTATTACTATTAGTCAAAAATGAAATAAATAATACTAGTCAAAAATGAATTCAATGCTTCATCAAAGAAATTCAGACAACTTAAGACTATTACGTCTATTACTATTAAGTGTAAAAGCAATAGAAATAAGATGAAAGAAATACTAGTCAAAAATGAATAATAATTGCCAATGCTTCATCAAAGAAATTCAGACAACTTAAGACTATTACGTCTATTACTATTAAGTGTAAAAAGCAATAGAAATAAGATGAAAGAAATACTAGTCAAAAATGAATAATAATTGCCAATGCTTCATCAAAGAAATTCAGACAACTTAAGACTATTACGTCTATTACTATTAAGTGTAAAGCAATAGAAATAAGATGAAAGAAATACTAGTCAAAAATGAATAATAATTGCCAATGCTTCATCAAAGAAATTCAGACAACTTAAGACTATTACGTCTATTACTATTAAGTGTAAAGCAATAGAAATAAGATGAAAGAAATACTAGTCAAAAATGAATAATAATTGCCAATGCTTCATCAAAGAAATTCAGACAACTTAAGACTATTACGTCTATTACTATTAAGTGTAAAGCAATAGAAATAAGATGAAAGAAATACTAGTCAAAAATGAATAATAATTGCCAATGCTTCATCAAAGAAATTCAGACAACTTAAGACTATTACGTCTATTACTATTAAGTGTAAAGCAATAGAAATAAGATGAAAGAAATACTAGTCAAAAAATGAATAATAATTGCCAATGCTTCATCAAAAGAAATTCAGACAACTTAAGACTATTACGTCTATTACTATTAAGTGTAAAGCAATAGAAATAAGATGAAAGAAATACTAGTCAAAAATGAATAATAATTGCCAATGCTTCATCAAAGAAATTCAGACAACTTAAGACTATTACGTCTATTAGAAATACTAATGTAAAAGCAATAGAAATAAGATGAAAGAAATACTAGTCAAAAAATGAATAATAATTTGTCTATTACTATTAATGCAATAGAAATAAGATGAAAGAAATTCATAAAAAAATGAAAAATAAAATTCAGACAACTTAAGACTATTACGTCTATTACTATTAAGTGTAAAGCAATAGAAATAAGATGAAAGAAATACTAGTCAAAAATGAATAATAATTGCCAATGCTTCATCAAAGAAATTCAGACAACTTAAGACTATTACGTCTATTACTATTAAGTGTAAAGCAATAGAAATAAGATGAAAGAAATACTAGTCAAAAATGAATAATAATTGCCAATGCTTCATCAAAGAAATTCAGACAAACTTAAGACTATTACGTCTATTACTATTAAGTGTAAAGCAATAGAAATAAGATGAAAAAGAAATACTAGTCAAAAATGAATAATAATTGCCAATGCTTCATCAAAGAAATTCAGACAACTTAAGACTATTACGTCTATTACTATTAAGTGTAAAGCAATAGAAATAAGATGAAAGAAATACTAGTCAAAAATGAATAATAATTGCCAATGCTTCATCAAAGAAATTCAGACAACTTAAGACTATTACGTCTATTACTATTAAGTGTAAAGCAATAGAAATAAGATGAAAGAAATACTAGTCAAAAAATGAATAATAATTGCCAATGCTTCATCAAAGAAATTCAGACAACTTAAGACTATTACGTCTATTACTATTAAGTGTAAAGCAATAGAAATAAGATGAAAGAAATACTAGTCAAAAATGAATAATAATTGCCAATGCTTCATCAAAGAAATTCAGACAACTTAAGACTATTACGTCTATTACTATTAAGTGTAAAGCAATAGAAATAAGATGAAAGAAATACTAGTCAAAAATGAATAATAATTGCCAATGCTTCATCAAAGAAATTCAGACAACTTAAGACTATTACGTCTATTACTATTAAGTGTAAAGCAATAGAAATAAGATGAAAGAAATACTAGTCAAAAATGAATAATAATTGCCAATGCTTCATCAAAGAAATTCAGACAACTTAAGACTATTATGTCTATTACTATTAAGTGTAAAGCAATAGAAATAAGATGAAAGAAATACTAGTCAAAAATGAATAATAATTGCCAATGCTTCATCAAAGAAATTCAGACAACTTAAGACTATTACGTCTATTACTATTAAGTGTAAAGCAATAGAAATAAGATGAAAAGAAAATCAAAATGAATAATAAATGCCAATGCTTCATCAAAAAATGAATAAACTTGCCAATGCTTCATTAAAAAGCAATAGAAATAAGATGAAAGAAACTATTAAAAATGAATAATAATTGCCAATGCTTCATCAAAGAAATTCAATAAGAAATAAGATGAAATAGAAATAAGATGAAAGAAAAAGTCAAAAATGAATAATAATTGCCAATGCTTCATCAAAGAAATTCAGACAACTTAAGACTATTACGTCTATTACTATTAAGTGTAAAGCAATAGAAATAAGATGAAAGAAATACTAGTCAAAAATGAATAATAATTGCCAATGCTTCATCAAAGAAATTCAGACAACTTAAGACTATTATGTCTATTACTATTAAGTGTAAAGCAATAGAAATAAGATGAAAGAAATACTAGTCAAAAATGAATAATAATTGCCAATGCTTCATCAAAGAAATTCAGACAACTTAAGACTATTACGTCTATTACTATTAAGTGTAAAGCAATAGAAATAAGATGAAAGAAATACTAGTCAAAAATGAATAATAATTGCCAATGCTTCATCAAAGAAATTCAGACAACTTAAGACTATTACGTCTATTACTATTAAGTGTAAAGCAATAGAAATAAGATGAAAGAAATACTAGTCAAAAATGAATAATAATTGCCAATGCTTCATCAAAGAAATTCAGACAACTTAAGACTATTATGTCTATTACTATTAAGTGTAAAAGCAATAGAAATAAGATGAAAGAAATACTAGTCAAAAATGAATAATAATTGCCAATGCTTCATCAAAGAAATTCAGACAACTTAAGACTATTATGTCTATTACTATTAAGTGTAAAGCAATAGAAATAAGATGAAAGAAATACTAGTCAAAAATGAATAATAATTGCCAATGCTTCATCAAAGAAATTCAGACAACTTAAGACTATTACGTCTATTACTATTAAGTGTAAAGCAATAGAAATAAGATGAAAGAAATACTAGTCAAAAATGAATAATAATTGCCAATGCTTCATCAAAGAAATTCAGACAACTTAAGACTATTATGTCTATTACTATTAAGTGTAAAGCAATAGAAATAAGATGAAAGAAATACTAGTCAAAAATGAATAATAATTGCCAATGCTTCATCAAAGAAATTCAGACAACTTAAGACTATTATGTCTATTACTATTAAGTGTAAAGCAATAGAAATAAGATGAAAGAAATACTAGTCAAAAATGAATAATAATTGCCAATGCTTCATCAAAGAAATTCAGACAACTTAAGACTATTACGTCTATTACTATTAAGTGTAAAGCAATAGAAATAAGATGAAAGAAATACTAGTCAAAAATGAATAATAATTGCCAATGCTTCATCAAAGAAATTCAGACAACTTAAGACTATTACGTCTATTACTATTAAGTGTAAAGCAATAGAAATAAGATGAAAGAAATACTAGTCAAAAATGAATAATAATTACCAATGCTTCATCAAAGAAATTCAGACAACTTAAGACTATTACGTCTATTACTATTAAGTGTAAAGCAATAGAAATAAGATGAAAGAAATACTAGTCAAAAATGAATAATAATTGCCAATGCTTCATCAAAGAAATTCAGACAACTTAAGACTATTACGTCTATTACTATTAAGTGTAAAGCAATAGAAATAAGATGAAAGAAATACTAGTCAAAAAATGAATAATAATTGCCAATGCTTCATCAAAGAAATTCAGACAACTTAAGACTATTATGTCTATTACTATTAAAGTGTAAAAAAGCAATAGAAATAAGATGAAAGAAATTCTAGTCAAAAATGAATAAGAATTGCCAATGCTTCATCAAAGAAATTCAGACAACTTAAGACTATTACGTCTATTACTATTAAGTGTAAAAGCAATAGAAATAAGATGAAAGAAATACTAGTCAAAAAATGAATAATAATTGCCAATGCTTCATCAAAGAAATTCAGACAACTTAAGACTATTACGTCTATTACTATTAAGTAAAAAAGCAATAGAAATAAGATGAAAGAAATACTAGTCAAAAATGAATAATAATTGCCAATGCTTCATCAAAGAAATTCAGACAACTTAAGACTATTACGTCTATTACTATTAAGTAAAGAAAAAGCAATAGAAATAAGATGAAAGAAATACTAGTCAAAATGAATAATAATTGCCAATGCTTCATCAAAGAAATTCAGACAACTTAAGACTATTATGTCTATTACTATTAAGTGTAAAAGCAATAGAAATAAGATGAAAGAAATACTAGTCAAAAATGAATAATAATTGCCAATGCTTCATCAAAGAAATTCAGACAACTTAAGACTATTATGTCTATTACTATTAAGTGTAAAGCAATAGAAATAAGATGAAAGAAATACTAGTCAAAAATGAATAATAATTGCCAATGCTTCATCAAAGAAATTCAGACAACTTAAGACTATTATGTCTATTACTATTAAGTGTAAAAGCAATAGAAATAAGATGGAAAAAATACTAGTCAAAAATGAATAATAATTGCCAATGCTTCATCAAAGAAATTCAGACAACTTAAGACTATTACGTCTATTACTATTAAGTGTAAAAGCAATAGAAATAAGATGAAAAAATACTAGTCAAAAATGAATAATAATTGCCAATGCTTCATCAAAAGAAATTCAGACAACTTAAGACTATTATGTCTATTACTATTAAGTGTAAAGCAATAGAAATAAGATGAAAGAAATACTAGTCAAAAATGAATAATAATTGCCAATGCTTCATCAAAGAAATTCAGACAACTTAAGACTATTATGTCTATTACTATTAAGTGTAAAGCAATAGAAATAAGATGAAAGAAATACTAGTCAAAAATGAATAATAATTACCAATGCTTCATCAAAGAAATTCAGACAACTTAAGACTATTATGTCTATTACTATTAAGTGTAAAAAGCAATAGAAATAAGATGAAAGAAATACTAGTCAAAAATGAATAATAATTACCAATGCTTCATCAAAGAAATTCAGACAACTTAAGACTATTATGTCTATTACTATTAAGTGTAAAGCAATAGAAATAAGATGAAAGAAATACTAGTCAAAAATGAATAATAATTGTCAATGCTTCATCGAAAATACTCAGACAACTTAAGACTATTATATCTATTACTATTAAGTGTAAAAAGCAATAGAAATAAGATGAAAGAAATACTAGTCAAAAATGAATAATTGCCAATGCTTCATCAAAAAATTCAGACAACTTAAAACTATTACGTCTATTACTATTAAGTGTAAAGCAATAGAAATAAGATGAAAGAAATACTAGTCAAAAATGAATAATAATTGCCAATGCTTTATGTAAGGAAATCAGACAACTTATGCTTATTACGTCTATTACTATCAAATGTAATGCAACAGAAATACGATGTCAAAAATATAGTCAAAAATTCAATAAAAATTCATCCAAGAAATTCTAATAACATAAGACTAACATTTGTACTTCGGCTAGTTTAAAACAGTAAAATAAAAATAGAATGAATATAAAAACTAGAACGAAAAAATAACTGATGATGATTCTTCTAAAAAATCCAGACATCATTTATAGCTTGCGGTAAAGAAGCAACCAAAAAAAAAAAAAAAAAAAAAAAGACGAAAGAAAAATGCTTCATCTAAGAATTTCGGACCATTTAAGACTATTACGTCTGCTACAGTCTCGTGCCCGGTAAACAGATGCAATAAAAAAAATAGGATAAAAATGAAGACTAAACAAAAATAATTGATAATGCTTCATCTGAGAAATGTAGAGAACTTAAAAAGATTACTACTACTACATCTAGGTGAAAGAAGTAAAAATAAAGATGAATGAAAACTTAATTTAAAATCACAATTGAGGAGGCTTCATCTTAGAAATTCGAACAGCCAGCGACTCTTGATTCTACTAAACAAAACATTTAAATGAAATTAAATAAAAACAAAGTAAAACTTAATAATAAAAGAAAATTCTGCATATAAGAACTTAACAATTTACGACTTTTTTCCTTCAGATGACACGGTAGATTAATAGATTGTGGCTCAGACTGAAGAATTGGAGAGCCGAGTTCGAATTCCGGTAGAGTACATTATATTCACTTACCTGCTTATACCCTTGGGAAAGGTATGAATCCAACTCTCTCTCGGTCCCCTGTTGGTAAATAGTAGTGCAGCCTGGGTTCTATAGCCTTGGGTGGCAACTGGCCTAGAAGAAGGAAAACCCCGAATTCAAAACTGTATGAAGCTAGCTTTGGCGAAGCACATGCTATGCATCTAAGGAAAGGATCGTTCACATTGACTCAATGATCCCGACTACGGTCGACTATTTTAACCTAATCCGTCAATTAAGTGCTATACGTGATACACAATGGGGCGATCATGTGTCTTTCGATCCATGACTGACTTGACTTCGAGTGGGTTTCCGTTTCTATCTGTGGTAGTTTTTTGCCACCCAGGAGTATAGGATCCAGTCTGTCCCACTATTTAACCCATAGCCTGAGGGTAAAGATTGAGCCATACCTTTCTCAAGAGTATTTATGCGAAAGTGAATGCAACGAACCCGACCCTAACCCAAAACATAAATGCTACTCAATCTAGGAGGGTTACTGAATTGGGGATATCTTAAATGTGTATAGGGAGCGAGAAAGGGTTGCATATTATACGGACATGTATGATAGATAATGGCTGATCCTCGACTTGAAGTGGTTATGGTTGTAGTGATCTGGGAAGCATTATCTGGGGAGTCCATTCCGCGATGCAATTGTTCTGGGGAAGAGATTGCCTGAGTGAAATTTACTCCTTACAAATAGAATATGAAACGAAGGAGGACGCGTCGACTCAGTGTTGGTTGGGTCCTTACTGTGAAGATTTAAACTAGTGAACTGGCTCACCGAAACATCTGCTATTAAAATAGCGATCAAGAGAAAGGAGGTGAATGTTGGTGAACAATTCATCACCCACATGGCCATTTTGTTTTGTTTCTTGTATACAGTTTTGTACACATTTGTAAATATTCTTTTTTTTTTTTTAGATTTTTAAATTGTTATTTTATTCCCCTCCTCCCACAGACAGTGAATTGTACATATGGGGACTACTTAGGACTTTCATAGAGATTCTGAGGCATTATGGTGGATGGGGTTAGAATGATAAGTAAGAAAGCGTTGTTTTGGTGAAAGTAAATATTGTTGTATGTTTGGGTCAGTGTTTGTGGCTAGCTAAGTTTTACCGCGAGACAGAAGACTATCCTTTTCCTTATTCCTCTTTTTTTTTGGCCTTGCGCCATATTTGTACAACTTGTGTAATAAATATTATCACTCACATGGCCACGCAAAAGCTTTTGAACTCAGTCGAGGCTGAGAAGTGAGGATTGGATAACTCCGGTTCAGGTGTCGCTGCCAACACCTTGTAAAGAAAGAGCTTACAGCTAGGTGAACGCAAACAATAAAAAAAAAATGATGCAAGAAACACTAATTAAACGTTAACAATCTTTAACAATGCTTTGTCTAATAGATTCCGGCAACTTGAGACTATTATATCTACTACTGTTAGGTAGGAAAACAAATACGGCATTTGAGCTATCGGGGAAGAAAGAATGTGATACTAGGACTTTTAGTCTGGTATCCGTGGTGCAATTAGTCTGTAGTTGTCTATGTTTGACGAGCTCTCGATAAAATAAACTCTCATCTTGTCGGAAGCTAACCTATATGCGACTGGGCGTTCGATATGACTGACCTCTAGTAAGGATCAAAGATAATTTAAAAGAGGATGAAACAGATTACACCCACTATTAGTTAATCAGGTAGGAATACATTTTAGGCGTAGATTTAATGATCAAGGGAACCAAACCACTCCCTAACGCCGTAAACTCTGAGCCCACTGTCAGTATGTTCATACTCTAGGTCATACACTGAGATCAGGTATACAGTTGGGGAAACCATGAAGGCTCTATTAACTATTTACTCTTTGCAACGATAGCCTCACGAGGCTTAGTGATTGAAAATGCAATGTCATCGGAGAGCTGCTTTTTGGTTTTGAACAGAACAGGAAATTTATGTCATCAGAAAATAAATTCTAAAGATATATATATATATATATATATATATATATATATATTATTTTTTTCTTGTCATCACAGCTCACCAGTGTGGCTACACATCCGATCGCCTCAAGCCGCGATTGACACCCAACTGATTTGGCATCGGAGATTTTACACCTGAGTCGTCAGAGCGGAAAGCGGATTTTACCCCTGAGCTATCAAAGAGGAAAGCGGATTTTACCCCTGAGGTATCAGAGAGGAAGGCGGATTTTTACGTACTTATTCGTCTGTGCGTGTGTGAAAATTCTCGGAATAAATCTGTAGAGAAGACAAATTGAATGAAATAGACAATCGGAAATAGGACTTAGTCCTTGCCGACGCATTTTTGTCATCAAGGCAAGAGATAATAAACAAAAGCGAAATGTTGTGTAGTTACATGATATACATACAAATATATATATATATATATATATATATATATATATAAAAAGAAATAATCATACCTAGAATCAGTCAGCAATATTAATGCGATTAATGGCGAAATCACTTCGCTAGTAGAACGTAATGTATGCATTAAAATACTGTTAATCCATTGAATGATGTGATCCTCATATATAAAACAGTTGTCAGATGTTTCTAGTGTATATTTTTTTTAAGTTAAGCAAGTACTCGAAGAATCATTCCTTCATCTTCAGGCTGTAATTTTTTCCTTTAAAGTTAAAACTTGAAGACGAAATAATTGTTTGTAGACCAAAAGATTAAGATTAAGATTTTTAAGAATGTGCTATTTATTGACGGTTGTACAATCTTGGAACGTGCGAGTCGCAACGCTAAAGTTCAAAATTTCAAGTGAGAATTTTTATATGAATTTTGTAATATGGTAAATCCACGAATTCTTTTTTTACAAGTGTTTTTCAGTTAACATGACATGAACTGAGTATATAGTTCAATTACTATAGTGATATGTCTTAATAGTTTTTTTTTTCTCAGGAATATATATATATATATATATATATATATATATATATATATAAAAATGATGTTTGTGTGTGTATGTGTACATTGTGGTTATTCATATAGAAAAATATATAAAAAAAAACTAGTTGAAATCACAGAAATCTTCACTAATATACATGAATACTTGATTTTTATAAGAAAAAGAAACAAATTAGCATATTCACTAAAATTTACATATTAGCATATGAGATATATATATATATATATATATATATATATATATATATATATATATATATATATATATATATATATAATAATTTTTATTTACATTTTTATACCGAAAGAGTTTTGAAAGAAAAAGATGTATGACAAATTGTTAAATGATTTTGTGACACGTTTCAACCGTTAAGACTTCATCAGACTGGGTTTGGTTATATTGTTTTGATTACACATGCGCGCGAACGAGAAACGCTAGAAATTTAAAATAATAATTATATTTACATTACAGTTCAAAAGTTTGAGGTCATTTTTTTCACTTGGCCTCAAAAGTAGTTGGTTTGTACTTTAAATAATAGAAAAAATTTATACATGGTTAAAAACAAGTGAAATATGTTTTTTTTATTAGAAATT
>CAHIKZ030001406.1:500000-524612 GCA_903632075.3 Acanthosepion pharaonis
ATATATATATATACACACACACACACATATATATATATATATATATATATATATCTCAATCTTGCCCATTCATATTCTTCTCATTTTCCTTTCACTTTCTCTGCCTGTAAACCCCTGTGATATTGTCACCTTGTATGGGGGGTGAAACGATTAAAAACATTAAAATAAAATAACAGAAATAACGTCACTTGAGAACTTCCGACAGCGGCAACAACTAAAATGAATAGCACCTAATAACTCGAAGAGAAAATAATAATAAACATGTTGACACTCCACACTACCCCGAACAAAAGGTTAGGAAGGAAACTCCCATCAATACTGGAAATAGTGATAATGGCAACTCGACTTGAGAAGGATATTTTTCTGAAAAATATTTTTAAGAGAAAATTTTTTTTATAAATTTCAGCTGGAAATGGTACTGGCTTTTCGTTCAATGAATGTTTAATGTTTCCTTATAAGGAAATTTAATATTACCATTTGAATTGTTGTAATTTCTGAAACTACAGATAGTCTGCAAGAAAATGTTTGAGAAATGCTCAGAAAGTAGTGCTTCCTCTTTATTTCCAGGAAAACTGCAATGCATTCTGGGAGTCTGAGTAAAGCAAGTTTTCAGCTTGAAAACGCGATTTTTCCATAGTCACCACTATTAATCATGTATTTTTACTAGCAATGATGCAAATATGCCTAAAATCTGGCTTGTTATATACATCACTGTCCCTATTGATAAAATGCATCATAAAATTTAATTGGTTTATATATATATACAGTTTGGTTTCTGTAAAATTCAGCAAGTATTGATCAATTTCAATGTGAGCATTTTTTATCCCCCCACCCAAAAAAAAACGAATTCAATATAAACACTTCTGCTTCATATTCACTCTCATGTCACACAATTATCTCCTATTAGTAACAAGATGAAACAAATTTGTTTGACTAAAACAAGAAGATTTAGGTCCTATATGATAAGAACAAAGTACTTATAATCCTATTTCTAAACTTGTTCAGAAGTATCTGTCAGCTGTATACAACTATTTTCTCAGATCAATAATTAAAAATAGCTTTGATTGAATGAAATTTTAATGAGGACCATTCTTCTTGAAACCTTGTAGACTGGCACTACAGAATCATAAAGAACTGAACCAAATAACAGAAATAATGTCACATGAGAACTTTCAACAACAACAACAACTAAAATGGATAGCACCTATAACTTGAAGAGAAAATAATAACATAAAGATGTTGATACTCCACACTACTCCAAACAAAAGATTAGGAAAGAAACTCCCATCAATACTGGAAAGCTATTTTTCTGAAAAATAGTTTTAAGAGCAAGATTTTTATAAATTTCAACTGTAAGTAGTACTGGCTGTTTGGTCAATGAATGCTGAATGTTCCCTTATAAGGAAACTTACAATTACCATTTTAATTGTTGTAATTCCTGAAACCCTAGATAATCTCCAAGAAAGAAATGCAATGAAATCTTCAGAAGACTTCATCATTATCATTATAAACTTGCTCTGGATTGTGCCATAATAGGTGCTACTCTGTGATGGATATGCTTAAGGACACATGGCACAGTGGATAAAGGCGTTGGTTAGATCCAGTGACAGTGTGAGTTCAATACCTGGTTAACGCAGTGGAGAACTTGGAGAGGTGAATTAACAGGAGATAACTGACATCCATTAGACATAGCACGCGGAACTAGAACAATCTACCTCAGTGAGTAAAATAAAGGGTTCAGTTCGACTGAAGAAGGCCGGAGTGTACAACGACCGAAACGTTGTGAGAAATATGGCAGCAACGACGAGGGCAATAGTCTGGATAATGTAAATAGTGTACATAATACCTCATCTCAGAAGTATAGACAGATATGCTAAAGAGTTTAAAAATTAGTGGGGTGAAGCATCGTGCTTAAATCCATGCAAACATCCTCTCAGTTGCTGGAGACAGGCATATGTCTACAATATTTGTTCCAGTGTGAGCCCCTGGCTAGGCTTGGAAGCCATATTTGTACAGCACATTGGTGGTAGTATAGTTGTTTGGTTAATGTTTTACGGCATATCAATATCAATGGGTTATTTAATGCCAACAAGATTTTTAGGATAAATTCTTATGAATAGAATGTATTCTTTGTAAAAAATCAGCTTGTAGATCAGGTTTCATTGATGTATTTTTGTAAAGAGGGCTTTTGTTAAGAGTCAAGTGAATTGCTGGTAATATTTTTTTATTCAAAAATGTATTGCTGTGTTTGTTTTTTTTTTGTTTTTTTTTCTTTAAAAAATCTTTTACACTTTCATAGTGTTTTTGACCCCAGTTTGGGTATTAACTATTTACCCATAGCTGGGACTCTAACAGATGCTACCAGCCCAGGTCAGGGTAAACCTGGGAACAGCAGCAATTAAGAGGTGGTTCCACACTCCTCAAATCATCCCAATTAAAGGCCTTGTTATAGTTTATCGTCATACCTAGGACATAAAAGGCGTCAAGTTGTGTCTATCATCAGAAATGAGAAACTGACCATCATCCATACTCACAGGCATGTCTGAAATATTTGTTCTAGTGTGAGCCCATGACTATGCTTGGAAGCCACATTTGAAGGACTATCAACAGCAGCAACAACCAAAATGTGTAGTACGTGTAACTCTAAGAGAAAATAATGAAATAATCAAGATGGTGATGTTCCACACTACTTCAAGCAAAAGGTTAGGAAGGAAACCTCCATCAATCCTGGAAAGAGCGATAACAGCTACTGGACATGAGAAACCTATTTTCCTGAAAAAATGTTTTAAGAGAAAGATTCTATTTCAATTGACAGCAGTACTGGCTGCTCTGTCAGTGAATGCCGAATGTTTCCTTAAAATGATATGGCTAATATTACCATTACCATTTGTGATTCTGAAGCGACAGCCTAGGAGGTGTGATGAAGGACAGTCCTCTTCAAGGTTCAGGGTTTATTCGCTTCAATCCATTTTTACTGGATAGTGTTAACTTATACAAAGTAAAAAAAGATAGGGAATTCCTACCTTCGTGAATTGAATAAAGGTTTCGCTTCACAAATACCAAATACAACGGTCATCTGAAGAAGAACAACTGAAGGTACAAGAACTGAAACGTCGTGAGTATAAGAAAATAAGGTATACAATATAATATATATAATAATATAAAGGTGAATAATAATAATAATAATAATAATAATAATAATAATAATAACAATAACATTAATAATTAATAATAATGAGAAGAAGAAGAAATATAAATGTACTCATAAGTACAGCTTACACATTATGAAGACCTTTATCCATGTAAAATGCGTGTGATCCTTTTTTTTATTATTTTATTTTTTGCTAAATGGATCCGTGTGAAACGTCATAAAGCCATGTGTGACCTTAGGTCTCTGGTTGGGACCCGAAAGGAAATGTGTATACAAAAAAAATCAAAGGAAATAATAATAATAATAATGGGGAGAAGAAGATGATGGTGAATAGGATGGAGAAATAGAAAATGAATAAGGTGAGGACAAAGAAGAAAGAAAAGACAGGTGAATAATAATAATAATAATGAGAAGAAGATGATTGTGAATCGGATGGAGAAAGAGAAAATGAAGAAGATGAGGATAAAGAAGAAGGAAAAGGCAGTTGGTGAATAATAATAATAATAATAATAATGGGAAGAAGAAGAAGAAGAAGATGATGATGATGATGATGATGATGATGGTGAATCGGATGGAGAAAGAGAAAATGAAGAAGATGAGGATAAAGAAGAAGGAAAAGGAAGGGGTGAATAATAATAATAATAATAATAATAATAATAATAATATTCTACTCAGTGAAAAAAAAAAATGAAAATGATCCCATTTTTGACCTTTTGGTCTCTAGTTTGGGAAAAAAATAAACGTGTATACAGCAAAAATCAAAGGAAAAAAAAAAAAAAATAATAATAATAATGATGATCCAAGCTAATCCCCCAGACATCGTGATCAGAGACCCACAAAAGCAGAATCTGCCTTCTTATTGACATGGCAGTCCCTGCAGATTGTAATGTATCTTTGAATATCTGCAAAAACCTATCAAAGTAAAAAGACCTTGAAATGGAAATCTCAAAAATCAACAATTGCAGTTGTAGTTGGAGGCCTCGGTTGTTTGGAAAAGGGTCCGATAGACACATTGAAGAGATACCCGGAAGACCAAGCCTTAAACAAATACAATAGATTGTACTCACAAGTACAGATCACACCTAACGTAGGGCTTTATCTATATATAATGTGGGTGATCTTGCGGGATTTTTTTAAAATGTTCAATGAAATATGTCATAATGATATTTCTGATCTTAGGTTTCTGGTTGGGACTCGGAAAGAAATGAGTATACCCCAAATATCAAAGGAAATAATAATAATAATAATAATAATAATAATAATAATAATAATAAATCGTCAAGATACAGTGGGGCAATATTTACACTGCACTCAGCACCGGTTACAGAAATAGAAGACATCCCAAATCTATGACATTAGACCATCTTTACAAAGAGGAAGACGTTAATTTTCAGTGTAACACCCGCACTCAGTTCGCATTAAAAAATTCCAGAATTCTTATATTTATATGTAATTGTACATGCTCCATTCGATTCTGGCTTGATAAATTTGATAAAATCTACAGTTTTGCAGTTATCGACAGTGAAAGTTTAGATTCATTCGCGTCGCGGGCAGCATTACGGGCGTTGTTTGTATACATTCGCTGCAGAATTGCTATCAGTATAGGTATCATTGCGCAAACAAAGTGTGTCTCCGTAAATAGTTCTCGTGCGCAAATAATTGCCACAATTTACAAGACAAGAAAGATCAAAAAAGCTTTTTCCGTAGTCTTCCGCTTTTTAGCTTTCCGTAGCAAAAAAATGCAAGAAACGCCAGTAATGGCGGCCGCCAACGAAAAATTGAATCCCGAATTTCACTGTCGATGATTCCAAAACTGTAGATTTTATCAAATTTATCAAGCCAGGTTCGAATAGAGCATGTATAATTATACATAAATGTAAGTATTTTGGAAATTTTTAAAACGAATTGAGTGTGGGTGTTACACTGAACATTAACCCAGGAAGATTGAAGAAAATAGGCTGGATATCATTGTCAAAATACAAAAATAAAAAAAAAACTTGCTTACTAATTGATATGGCTTGGGGCAAATAAAATGAAGGCTATCAACACATCGGCTACACTTGTAGTAACATACAGCTTCAACATTATTTAATGGAAGTTGAATGACATTAAAAGATTGAATGATAATATCAGAAAAATGTTTACCCAAATAAAGATGACTAGCAGAAAACTAAGGATCACCGGGTTGAAAGTTGAGACAAAAGGCTTAATTATTGCAGCTCAGGACCAAAGCCTCGCAACCAGATCCTATTACTGTCATATAATCAACGATGGAATTAACCCGAAATGCGGGATCTGCGGAAAAAATGATGAAACTACCGACCATATTATGTCCGGAACTGGCAAAAAATGCATGTAGACACAGACATAACAAGGTACCGACATATGCGCACTGGAAGCTATTTAAGAAGCACAAAATCGAAACCACTGAGACATGGTATGAGAACCAACCAGACACATTAACCCAAAATAACGATGTAACTATCCTCTGGGACATGTCAATTCAGACTGTCAGGGAAATAAAAGCCAACAGACCTGATATTATCATAAAAGACAAGAAATTCAGGAAGTGTATGCTTATTGATATAGCAGTACCATCTGAGAGAAACATCTCGATGAAAATTATCGAGAAATTGTCCAAATACAAGGACTTCGAGATCGAGGTTATCAGGATGTGGGGGGAATGAAGACTGAGATTGTACCAGTAGTAATCGGAACTCTGGACCTCGTGAAAAAAGGAATGGGTAGCTTTACTAACAATGTCCCAGGTAACAGCAACATACAAGTTAATAAAAGAATATCTTCCTACTAGGAACATTCCATATACTAAGAAAATTGCCATCAATTAAATGACAATTTTTCCTTATATAATAAAGGAAACATAGTTGGGAATGGGTTCTTCAGGATATAAAGCAAATAAATATAACAAAATACTTAAAAATAGCAAATAATAATGCAAATACCATAATAATGGCAAGATAAACCGCTTCATGGCCAATACTCTGTCCGTACCAAAGAAGCTGACGTAAACAAAGCCCGTACCCACTAGTGGCTACATAGTGCAGGTTTGAAAGCTGAAACTGAAGGTTTTATCTTTGCTGCACAGGACCAATGCTTGTTAACTAGAAATTATCAAGCACATATACTAAAATATTGTGTCAGCCCAAAATGCAGATTCTGTGATAAATATCCAGAAACGATTGATCATCTTGTATCAGGTTGCACGATATTGGCACCCACTGAGTATAAAACCCTGCATGACAGAGTGGGCCAATATCTGCACTGGAAAATCTGCAACTTCTACGGGAAGGAAACTGAAAGAAACTGGTATGAACACCACCCAAACCCGGTTACGGAGATAGGACCTGTTACAATTCTATGGGACTACACAATACACACTGACAGAATAATCAAAGCCAACCGCCCAGATATTGTTATTAAAGACCACAAACAAAAAAAACGGTGCCTCCTTATTGATATGGCAGTCCCTGCTGACTGCAATGTATCTTTGAAGATATTCAAAAAGTTGTCAAAAATACAAGGACCTTGAAATAGAAATCTCGAAAATGTGGCATATGGGAACATCAACAATCCCTGTTGTAGTTGGAGCCCTAGGACTGGTTGGAAAAGATTGCAGTAGACTAATTGAAGGGATTCCTGGAAGTCCATGCCTCAAGGAGATACAAAAAATTGTTCTGACAAGTACAGCCCCACACTTTTACGAAGGGCTTTATCTATAATTTTTTTTTTTTTTTTTTTTTGGTGGAAAGTGTCATGATGCCATTTCTAACCTTAGGTCCCTGGGCGGGACCCGGAAAGAAATGTGTAAACGCCAGAAATCAAAGAAAATAATAATAATAATAATAATAATAATAATAATAATAATAATAATAATAGAATAATAATAATAATATATGCACGATAAGTGATGAAAATAATTACAAGGCAAACAACAATGCAAACAATTTGGGAAATATGTTAAAAAAAACACTCAAATGAATTTAATTTGGCACCGTTTACAGAAATAGAAGACATCAAAATTCTATAGATGTTAACCATCTTCACAGACAATAAAAGGAAAGCAAAATAGGCCGGAAATATTTCTAAACATAAAAACAAAAAAAAAAAAAAAAAAAAATTGCCTACTATTTGATTAATAACTTTTTCAGAGGACATTTTGAAATGGTTTTAAAGAATTCAAGAAATTTGAAAAACTCTCGTAAAAAAATAAAAAATTTAAATTAAAAAAAAAAAAAAAAGGGAAAAAAATGAAAAAAAGAATTTCAAATTTCATAGTAGGTGGGATGTCAAAATAATAAAAACATTTCTGCAGAATAACTCAATGAAAAAATTCAAAAATTCAATTTTTAGAGAAATACAAAAAATTGTCTTGATAAAAAAGAAGACTAAGAGAACAAAAAATAAAAATATGTGAGGATATTTGGTGATGCCATCGGAGTTAGAAAAACAAAATCATGCAATTAAAACATAACAAAAAAACCACAATAAAGGGTCTAAAAATAAAATTGGTAAAATTTTGGTTGAATTATCAAAAGAAATATAAATTTTAAAATGGTGAGGTGGAGGAGAAGACTAAAAAAAAGAACGTCGACTATTGAAGTTTTTTTAATTTTTGTCAATAAAACTTTATGGAAATTATTGTCGCATATTTTAGGTCGGGTTCTGGACATCATAAATAAAAACTTTTTGAAATGGCCGGATAATATCAAGTATTAAATGGGGTCAGTGAAAAAAAAAAAAAATTAACTTACATGAAGCCTGATTAATAAACTTGTGAGAATTTAAAATTGAAAAAGAGTTCATCAATCAAAAGATTAAAAATCATTTTAAAAAAAAATGAATATCAACAGCTGATAAACTATTCCAGTTAAAACAAATTAAACAAAAATAGACCAAATTTTGTAAATAAAAAAAAAAATCCATTATAAAAAAAATTAAAAAAAATAATGAAAATAAATTTGGTTGTGAATGATTTTAAAACAAATAATTTTCAAAGAAAAGTGTTTATTTAACAATTTATTCGGTTGAATGTTCAATAATACAAATAATAAATAATAATAATAAATATTGTTAGCCTCAAACGGAGATTCTTTGATAAACATGAATAAAGGAATCTATCTTGTATCAGGTTGCACGGTTTTTTTCAATAAAAAATAAAATGTGAAATTTTTTTAATTTTGTTGTTAAGAATGAATTTTAAGGTCTCTGGTTTGGGATTTAAAAGGAATGTAGGTTTACACCAGAAATCAAAGGATATAATATATTACTACTACTACTACTAATAATAATAATAATAATAATAATAATAATAATAATAATAATGGGAAGAAAAAGAAAATGATGGTGAATAGGATGGAGAAGTAGAAAATGAAAAGATGATAAAATAAAGAATGAAAAGGCTAAGAAAAATAATAATAATAATAATAATAATAATAATAATAATAAAATAATAATAATGGGAAGAAGAAGATGATGGTGAATAGGATGGATGAAGTAGAAAATGAAGAAGATGAGGATAAAGAAGAAGGAAAAGGCAGAGGGAAATAATAATAATAATAATAATAATAATAATAATAATAATGTTGGGAAGAAGAAGAAGATGATATGAATAGGATGGAGATATAGAAAATGAAGAAGATGAGGATAAAGAAGAAGGAAAAGGCAATATTAAATAATAATAATAATTTAAAAATAGCCAAAATAAATAATAATAATGGGAAGAAGAAGAAGATGAAGAAATAGGATGGGGAAGTAGAAAATGAAAGAAGATGAGGATAAAGAAGAAGGAAAAGGCAAAGTTTAACAATAATGTTAATAATAATAATAATAATAATAATAATAATAATAATAATGGGAAGAAGAAGATGATGGTGAATAGGATGGAGAATAAGAAAATGAAGAAGATGAGGATAAAGAAGAAAAAAAAGAAAAGCAGGGAATAATAATAATAATAATAATAATAATAATGACCTAGAAATAGAAATAGAAGAAATGTGGAAATTGAAAACAAGAATAGTATCAGTCATAGTAGGTAAAAATTGGAATGATAAAACAAAACAGAATAACTCAATGAAAAATTTCGAAAAATCCCAGCTTTAAGAAATAGAAAAAAATTGTCTTGAAAGTCCTAAGACTAAGAAGAACTTGAAAATCCATTTGTAACGCTGGTGATGCCATCGGAGTTAAAAAAAAACAAATCATAAAATGTAACCATAACAACAAACCAACTACCTGCTTTAGGTCTTCCCGCAGAATTGGTAGGTAGTGTGAACATAGCAGAAATAGAAATATAATGATGATGATGATATAATAATGATAATAATAATAATAATAACAATAATAATAATAATCTCTTATCACAAATATTCCGACGTAAATTAAATAAATTATGACAATTGAAAATAGTTATTAGCGTTTCAAACCGACACTGTCTCTTATTGTCCAGAGTGTGTACTTTTTCTGTCCTACGGTTTTCATTGGAGAAGTCAGGCATTGGATTATGAAACATTGCCTAATTAAGTTACAACAAAAACTAAGGGAAAAAAGAAAAGGAAAATAAGGAATTACTGTCATTAAAATAATTTAAATACGGAAGAAAAAATAATTTGAAAATATTTTATATACCAAAGGAAATAGACATGTGTTTCTTCTATTATTTTTTTTTTTTTTTTTTTTAAAGGAAAAAAAAAATTGATTATTTTAAGAAAAAAAGGTTGAATTCCATGGGTTCAGTCAAATGTTCAAAAAAAGAAAATCAATAATGCATACATTTTACTTAAGCATGGTCCCAGGGCGCATGCGTAATAATGCTGACCATTTACATATGACAAAAATAAAAGCCGTGACTTTCATGATTTAAATGAAAAGACGAAACTTTTTTTCTTATTTTTTTAACTTAATAATGACAGAAAAAATAACCGGTATGTTTAGGACGCTAAAATCTAAGGCGAGAGCAAATCTTCTTTAATCTTATGACTAATCTATTTAATTGTTCTATTGTATTTTTTTTTTATCATTTCACCCCAAGTAACGCAACAAAGCTACTAACACGCAGAGGGGTAACTGAGTATGAAAGAATACAAGAAAAAATCATTAAGGAGAGAGAACAATAAAAGAACGAACATTTTGAAGATAGGTGATAACGATTAACATTGCATTTAAATTTTGAATATAAAACTTGAAAGGGTTAAAAAAAAGAAAATGGAAAAGAAGTTTCAAAAAAAAAATTAGAAGAAGAAACTGTAAAGCATAGAAACGGTTACATGCAACAATTTCAACTGTAAAATGAAAAACCTTAAATCTTTATTTAAAAATTTGAATTCTCCCCTTAGACATCGTAGAGGAAAGTTAATCAAAAGAATTATTATGAATTATTTATAGAAAAGGCAGAGGGAAAAGAACATTATGGCAGTGGGAAAATAACTGAAGAAAAAGATTTACAAAAAGGTGAATAAAAAAAAAGATTCTTCTTTGGATTTTATCAATGAAATCGAAATATGTGACAGAAATATTCAAAGCATCGATGAATGGCATATTAAGATTTGTTCTGGCAAGAAAAATTGTCTTATTTGACAAAAAAAAAAACTTTATGTCGAAATATTAATTTCTTTATATCATAATATTTTTTTTTTATCATTTCACCCGATGAAAAGGCAATAAAGCAGGAAAAGACACAAAGGGGTTACTTAAAAAAAATGAGAGAATACGAAAAAATGACATTATTAATGATAGTAAATAAAAAAAGAAAAGGAATTAAAAAACATTGAAGATAACGATATATATATTGAATTTTAAATTTTTGAAAATCAAACTTAGCTGCAAAACTTAGAAGCTGGAAAATAATTTTTCAACAAGCGAGCTTGTAAGAGAAGAAAAAATATTTAGCATAGAACCTGATTTAAATCAAGCCATTTCAACTGTAAAATGATGAGATCTTTAGTCATGTGTTGTTAATCTCGAATTTTTTAGGATCACCGTTTAAGCAACGTCGTGCGAAATTTCAATTTATTTACCTAGATGGGTGGTATTTTCAAAATACTTTTTTTAAGCCTGGATGTCTAACTTAAAAATTTTAATTAATGGATAATGGCTGAAATTGTTAATCGGAAATTTTTGAGTTCCAATTCCCGTTGGGTTCGTTATATTCTCTTAAAATAAATATAATTGCGAAAGGCATGAATCCACCTCTTACCCCCATGGTGAAGTGAAATTAGTAAAATCAGTCAATTGAAAAGTGCCATATTTAATACACGCTTTATTTAAATCATGGTTTGGTTTGTTTGTTTTTTTTTTTACGGCATATCAACACCTCAATGGGTTATTTAAAATTAAAATTTTTTATTGCTGGTAATATTTTTTTTCAAAAATCTATTTATTGGGAATATTTTCCTTGAAGAAATCTATATAGCTGGTAATTTTTTTTTTCAAAGAATGTATAGCTGTTTGTAAAATTGTATTTTTTTAATTATTGCTGATAATTTTTTCCTTTAAAAATTATTTGCTAATATTTTTTTTACAAAAAATTTTTGGTATTAAAACCTACTCAAATACACAAGTTTGGGTGTTAGCTGGGACCCTAACATTTTCACCCCGTGTGAGGGTGAACCTGGGAACACCATCATATTAAGAGGTGGTTCCACGCTCCTCAAAACCTCCTGATCAGAGGCCTTGCTGCTGGAACGTAGTTTATCGTCTTACCCAGGACGCGGATGTAGTTTATCGTTTACCCAGGACGGCTTGGGTGATTATGACTGATTGGGCTGAAGATTTTCGCGCAGTCGGTTGCCATTTCTTTCTATGATAGACTGTTTGAAAGCCAAGGTTATATAGGCTATAGAACCCAGTCCGTCCTCCTATTTAACCCATAACTGGGAGGAGACAAGATGGAGTCATACTTTTCCCAAGAGGATTTGCGCGTATGTGAATGTAACGAACCGGACTGGAATTCGAACACGTCTCTTCGATTTCACATTCCGTGCCGTTATGTATTACACCACCCGCACATCCAAATTATAAAATGGAAATTGAAAATTGGAAAAGTTAAGTGACATGAAATAAATTCATGTATGGTGATATATTCGAGTATAGTGTGGCTTTTTATGATCTGACTTTAGAGAACCATAAACCTAATCTTAAACAAGAAACAGGGGATAACGCTCCGTTTCTGTTCAAAAGACTGGGTGTTTGCACGGAAGCAAATATAACGAACTCGACTGGAATTTGAACTCAGTTCTACGAGTGTCTCGTTCTCAGTCGGATATCCATTACACCACAATGAACCTCATTAGTGGTACCAAAGACACTAAACTATGATTATCGACCCCACCCCCAATTTATTACGGTGTGAAATATTTTCTTACTTGTAGACCGTTGATAAGCTGTGGAAAATGAATGAATCAATCAGAGACATTGTGAGTAAAATCTCCGGTAAGAAGGAATCGTCCATCTGTCACTTAATTTTGACATGATATTTATACAGCGATTTTCTAAGCGCGGCTTAGATGTGGCACAAGGCTGAAAGTCTAAGGCAACCAGTGAGGATAGAACTCACTATTCAGTCGCAATTCATCTACAAAGTCAATCTTTCTATTACACCAGGTCGAGGTGGCCTAAAATGATTTTCTAAACGTAGCTTAGATTTTTTTAACAAGGCTGAAAGTATTGGCACCCAGTGAGGATAAAACTCAACTCACTATTCAGTCGCAATTCATCTAGTAAAGTCAATCTTTTATTAAACACCACGTAAATTAGGAAAAAAAATGATTTTCGAAAACATTATTCGTTTTAAGATGTGGCAACTAGGCTGAAAGTATAGGGCATTTTTTATAGTGAGCTGGAAGTAAATCGAACTCACTAATCAGTCGTAATTGATCTAGAATGTCAATCTTTCTATTACACCACGTCGAGGTGGCCTAAAATGATTTTTCTAAAGGTAGCTTAGATGAGGCACAAGGCTGAAAGTATATGGCACCTAGTGAGGATCGAACTCACTATTCAGTCGTAATTGATCTAGAATATCAATCTTTTTATTACATCATGTCGAGGTGGCCTAAAATGATTTTCAAAACGTAGCTTAGATGAGGCACAAGGCTGAAAGTATATGGCACCCAGTGAGGATCGAACTCACTATTCAGCCGTAATTGATCTAGAATATCAATCCTTTTATTACACCACGTCGAGGTGGCCTAAAATGATTTTCTAAACGTAGCTTAGATGAGGCACAAGGCTGAAAGTATATGGCACCCAGTGAGGATCGAACTCACTATTCAGTCGTAATTGATCTAAAATGTTAATCTTAGATATACACCACGTCGATTTGGCCTAAAATGATTTTCTAAACCTAGCTTAGATGAGGCACAAGGCTGAAAGTATATGGCACCCAGTGAGGATCGAACTCACTATTCAGTCGTAATTGATCTAGAAAGTCAATCTTTCTATTACACCACGTCGAGGTGGCCTAAAATGATTTTCTAAACGTAGTTTAGATGTGGCACAAGGCTGAAAGTATATGGCACCCAGTGAGGATCGAACTCACTATTCAGTCGTAATTGATCTAGAAAGTCAATCTTTCTATTACACCACGTCGAGGTGGCCTAAAATGATTTTCTAAACGTAGCTTAGATGTGGCACAAGGCTGAAAGTATATGGCACCCAGTGAGGATCGAACTCATTATTCAGTCGTAATTGATCTAGAAAGTCAATCTTTCTATTACACCACGTCGATGTAAATATTAAAATGATTTTCTAAACCTAGCTTAGATGAGGCACAAGGCTGAAAGTATAGGGCACCCAGTGAGGATCGAACTCACTATTCAATCGTAATTGATCTAGAAAGTCAATCTTTTAATTACACCACGTCGAGGTGGCCTAAAATGATTTTCTAAACGTAGCTTAGATGAGGCACAAGGCTGAAAGTATATGGCACCCAGTGAGGATCGAACTCACTATTCAGTCGTAATTGATCTAGAAAGTCAATCTTTCTATTACACCACGTCCGGTGGCCTAAAATGATTTTCTAAACCTAGCTTAGATGAGGCACAAGGCTGAAAGTATAAAACCCAGTGAGGATCGAACTCACTATTCAGTCGTAATTGATCTAGATGAGTTAATCTTTCTATTATTACCACGTCGATGTGGTTTAAAATGATTTTCTAAACGTAGTTTAGATGTGGCACAAGGCTGAAAGTATATGGCACCCAGTGAGGATCGAACTCACTATTCAGTCGTAATTGATCTAGAAAGACAATCTTTATATTACACCACGTCGAGGTACCTAAAATGATTTTCTAAACGTAGCTTAGATGAGGCACAAGGCTGAAAGTATATGGCACCCAGTGAGGATCGAACTCACTATTCAGTCGTAATTGATCTAGAAAGTCAATCTTTCTATTACACCACGTCGATGTGGCCTAAAATGATTTTCTAAACGTAGTTTAGATGTGGCACAAGGCTGAAAGTATATGGCACCCAGTGAGGATCGAACTCACTATTCAGTCGTAATTGATCTAGAAAGTCAATCTTTCTATTACACCACGTCGAGGTGGCCTAAAATGATTTTCTAAACGTAGCTTAGATGTGGCACAAGGCTGAAAGTATAGGGCACCCAGTGAGGATCGAACTCACTATTCAGTCGTAATTGATCTAGAATGTCAATCTTTCTATTACACCACGTCGAGGTGCCCCTAAAATGATTTTTTAAAAACGTTTTTTAGATGTGGCAGTTAAAGGCTGAAAAAGAATAGGGCACCCAGTGAGGATCGAACTCACTATTCAGTCTTAATTGATCTAGAAAAACAATCTTTCTAAATTACACCACGTCGAGGTGGCAAAAATGATTTTTTTTTTAAACGTAGCTTAGATGTGGCACAAAGGCAGAAAGTATGGGGCACCCAGTGAGGATCGAACTCACTATTCAGTCGTAATTGTTCTAGAAAGTCAATCTTTCTATTACACAACGTCGAGGTGGCCTAAAATGATTTTCTAAACGTAGTTTAGATGTGGCACAAGGAAAGAAAGTATGGGGCACCCAGTGAGGATCGAACTCACTATTCAGTCGTAATTGATCTAGAAAGTCAATCTTTCTATTACACCACGTCGAGGAATAAAAAATGATTTTCTAAACGTTGCTTAGATGTGGCACAAGGCTGAAAGTGTAGGGAATATGTTTTGAGGATCGAACTCATTATTCAGTCCCAAAATTGAAATCTAGAAAGTTCAATCTTTCTATACACCACGTCGTGGTAAAGAAAATGATTTTCTAAACGTATATGTAGATGTGGCACAAGGCTGAAAGTATATGGCACCCAGTGAGGATCGAACTCACTATTCAGTCGTAATTGATCTTAAAGTCAATCTTTTCTATTACACCACGTCGAGGTGGCCTAAAATGATTTTTTAAACGTTTTTTAGATGTGGCACAAGGCTGAAAGTAAAGAAACCCATTGAGGATCGAACTCATTATTCAGTCGTAATTGATCGAGAAAGTCAAATCTTTCTATTACACCACGTCGAGGTTTTCAAAAATGATTTTCTAAACGTAGCTAAATTTAAATGTGGCACAAGGCTGTAAGTATAGGGCATTTAAATTGAGGATCGAATTTAGAACTTCAGATGATAAATAAATTTGAATTATAGCCACATTATTTAAAACCATTACAGCGCCTCGATTGCTAAACATGATATCTGTATAATTGATAAATTTTATTAAAGATATTATACAAAGATTATTGCTAACAATTTTGTCATATTGTTAAAATATGGTGTATAAGTTTCTTTTTTAGTCTCTATTCTTATAAAAAAATGGCGAAATATATCATTTTACCTCAATTTTGAACGTCAAAAATAAATCTTAAATATAAAATTATGAAAGAAACTCTCATGCAAATTACCGTACTTTTTAAAACATCAATTTAACTTGTTAGAATATATCCGATCAACGGACAAATATATGTCAAAAATTAAAAATTTGTAATGGATATACGCTTACCAGATTTTATCTTTTAAATTTCTTTAAACTGACGAGGCAGATATTTTTTTGATGCATTAGTTTGCCATTTCTTTCTGCAGTAGACCAGTTGCTATCCAAGACTATAGAACACGGTCTGTCCTGCTGCTTATCTATAACTTGTGGGGGAGGATTCATACTTTTCCCAAGGGTATTAGCGCGTAAGTGAATGTAATGGATTTGACTGGAATTCGAACTCGGCTCTCCGACTCCTCAATCATTACACCACCATAACAAAATTGCTGATGGCTGCCGTTGATAAACCGTTGTGGAAATTCAGTGTAGCTCCTGCATTCGGATCCACCCTACGATTACAAAAGTCAGTTTTTCCAAAAAATGACTATGAATTTTTATTATTATTATTTTATTATTAATTATTATTATTATTATTATTTTATTATTTGGGGAAAATAAAGGTATGGTATTATTTATTTTATTATTTTTTAAAAATTTTTTATAAAATAAGAGTAAAATTAAGACAGCAAAATTTTATTAATTATTAATATAAAGAATTATTATTTTTTTTAATTTTTATTATTTTTTTATTATTATTATTATTATTATTATTATTTATATTTTATTTTTATTATTTTATTATTAAAATTATTTTATTTTTTTTATAATTATTATTATATTTTTATTAATTATTAATATTATTTTAAAAAAATATTTTATTATTATTATTATATTTTTATTATTATTATATTTATTTTATTTATTTTATCAAAAAATTATTTTTATTATTTTTCTTATATTTAATGAAGTGTAGTTATTCTTCTTAAATTTTTATTTTATTATTTTATTTTTTATTAGTCATTGTTATTTTCACTTTATTGTTGTCGAATAAGATCGACGATAAGAACTTTTATAACAAAAGGTTATTAAAAAGGTTTGATTGAAATAGCAGTAATTGATGTCAGTTTTATGAAATCTCTCTCTATTCTAAATATATATATATATATATATATATATATATATATATATATATATATATATATAATGATTTATATTTATATTCATATTTTCAGTCGGCCATATCAGTAAAAATGGCTGTCGTTCTTGCCACATTTTCTGCTATTAAATTTTAAAAATCATTATTTAAATTACGTTAGAATAGAGAAAATAACGGAAAACATATTAATAAAGGCAAAAACTTTTCTATATGAAATATATATCATGAACAGATTGGTCCGTGTCAAGTCTGACAAAAGTGGTAGCAGCTTTGTTATTCTTATTTGTCGGGTGGTAAAGTTAAAGAGGAAATACGAGAATGGTTTCCATATCGTTTTAATATGGGAATATTGGCCTGAATTGGTAGGAAATGTAAAATAACATGCTTCATGTCTAACTTCTCGCCTGTGGAACTCCTCCCCATTTCTATAGATTTGATAATCTATAATTAGTTTATTCAAAAATAATGTCAATCGACGTTTCCAGATTCCCATTGATCTATTCACTATCCTTCTCTTCATCCATTTCCTCTATTCACAATTTGCTCTCGCTTTTCTTTTTAACCTCTAACGTGCTATTGGCCAAAATCGCCTTATTTAAAATGAAAATGCTTTAAAAAATTGTTTTGAAAAAAATTTTAATATTTTTCTGCTATATTCGTAATAAATTTAGTTGATTAACAATTTCAAAAAAAATATAGAGTTGAAGATATATAATTTGCTCTTTTAACGGCAATTAAAAAACACATTCATGTCCATTTACGAAATACAGGAAAATTTATTATTTGACAATTAGAATATATATATTTAACAGCAAAATTGTCCAAATCATTTTACAGCATGGTTTACCTATGTCCATATACCAAAATTTTTAATATCTGAAATAACACCTAACTACTTGAGTTTCTTCTTTATTTTTTCAAATAAGACGTTTGCCATCTTGATATAAATTTATTTGTAAAAAAATCACTGAAAAACGCTATTCAGCTAGAAATATAGAACAGGTAAAAATCATTTTGTCAACCTTAGTTATATTTTTGTTTAATTGGCATTTGAGAAAAAAATTAAAATGTCAAAAGTAAAAATCATTCAAAATGAAAACAAATCCTTTTGCCAAAGCTTTAAGAGAAATCATTCAGTTTTCTGATATTTTAAAATTTATAAATAATTCAAATTTATCTCAACCAATTAAATAGAGAAAATAATAAACAAAATCAAATTTTTTAAAATAAAAGGAAACCCTAAGATATCAAATTTTCAAAGAATCATTTAAATATAACAAAATGGACATTTTTTAATCCTGGCTTGTTATCTTTATGAAACTTGAAAAAAAGGAAAATTCTAAAATACTTTCAAGATTTAAAATATCTATAAATATATTGAAATTAATTTATAAAATTTTAAAATAATTTTAAATACAACAATTTTAAATTCTACAAAAAGAATGCTTTTAAAATCAATATTCGAAAAAATTTTAGTTTAATGCAGTTACAATAAGTTTCTCTCAATGAAATTTAATCCTGAAGATGATATTGCAAAAGATTGAATGTTTTTGGGTTATATAAAACTACGGAACTTTTTTGATGAATTTCGTATTAACATCAAGAACTATAAAGATCAGTATATAATATATATATATATATATATATATATATATATATATATATATATATATATGTTTGTGTGTGTGTGTATGAAATATATATATATATATGAATATATATATATATATATATATATATATATATAATAGATTTATATATATATATATATAAAATATAATTTTTTTTTTTAATCAAACTTTTGAGAGTTAACAGGCTGTTGAAATATTGACTCAATTGTCAGGCGGCCTAAGATCTAAACATTTCAAAAAATTTTTAAAGCCTGTTGGCTTTTGAATCTTATTCACTGTTAAATGAAAAATGAATTCAGAATTTACCGACAATCTTTTCTAGAATTGAGCATTGATCCAGAATAAATATGATTCCTAATTCATTTTAAAACTAATATAAATATATATATATATATATATATATATTCATTTATTATATATATTATTAATATATTTTTATATATTAAATTATAAAATTTATTATTTAAAATCAACATCAGTAAATATAAAATAACATAGTTGGATTGATGTAGTTTGATGATATATATATATATATATATATATATATATAAAAAGAGAAGATATTTTTAAAAATTAAATTTGGAGAGTTTTATTATTTTTACCTGAATGGTTTGGTTGGAAGATATGCCTATTTACGTAGTTTCAAATTATTTTAAAGATAACATGTTCACTGTTCAAATTTTGCGGTCTGAAAAATGTCATTTCTCAATTTTGCTTTATTTATCTGTGGTTAAATGTAATTTTATTGATTTAATTTGATTTTATTCCTCCTTAATTTGATTGTTTTATTACTTTTTATATATATATATATATATATATATATATATATATATATATATATATATATATATATATATATTTATAGCTGGCCATTCGTATTCGAGGATACCCGTCTACTAGGGCGGCTAGACAATCCCTATTGCAGACGCTTGCTCAGGCGCATTTGTGTTTATTCAACACCCACAGAGCCCACCTGTGGTTTATACTGCAACTATGCTGAGCAGACCTTAGTTACAGTTTCTGGGAAAGAGCGTGTTATCTAGCGTGATCAACAATTTGAACAAGGCCAGCACGCTCAAGCCCTCGACCACGATGACTTGTGACTTCGTGCTAGCACAGCTATCGACCCCCCCAAGGGTTCCGTCTACCCAATTTCACTCACAAGGCTTGGGTCAACCCGTGGTATGGTTTTCAGGCACTTTCCAAAGGTGCCGCACGCTGGGATCGATCCCTCCAGTCCGATAACATCAGGAAGTCTCCTTCCTGACAAATCGACCATGGTGAGATTCGAACCCGGGTCTCATGGTCAGAATGCGAACGTTCTAAAATTTATCGGGTACGGTTTTAAATTATAAATGATTATCGTTGTATGTGTGCGCAAATTTTGTCCATCGGAACTTTATTTCCTTACGCGGAGTTTAAAATAAATAAACCTTTCAAAATGACAGTCATTTAAATCGGTAAACAAAGGTTTGTGCGAATGAAAAGTTTGAAGAAAGGAGGACAAAAAATTTCCTAATCAGTTTATAAAAAAAAAAACTCTGAAAGGAAAAAGAAAAGAAATAAAACAGTGTGGTGACTTCATTATAAAAACCATCTTTTTTTTTATATTTAATATTTTTATTTTATTTTTTTTCTTTTTATGTCCTTCTGTGAATTTATTATTTGATCGCATTCTAATTCAAATTAATATCAAAGGTTTGTCGTCTGAATAAAAAATTTGAGCCAATGCGAAGAACAATCGTTCAAAGTCAGGGAAAATGTAAACTAGATTGGTGGCAAGAATATCTGGATAATTTCGAAAAAAAAATTCCAAAATGGAAAAATTGAAGTCCTTGTCAAAAGAAAAACCAAGAAATTTCGGTTTGTGGCTAATTTTCAGAAAACCCAGAAAAATATTCAAAAAATAAAGAAACACCAGCAGATGACCAAAAAGCAGCTCAGCACTGAATATTAGTCGATAGCCAATGTCGAGACGCTTAACCTCTTCTTCTGATCTCTTAAATATATATATATATATATATATATATATATATAATATCAAAATTATATTTATATACGCATTCGAGGAACCTATTCTACCTAAGGCGACTAGCCAATTCAATAAAGAACCCTAAATCAAATTTATAGTTTATTCAACACCCACAGAGGTTATAGAGGTTTAAACTGCAACTATAATATAATAGATATGACGTTAGTTACAATTTCATGGGAAAAGGCGTGTTATCTCGCGTGTTCAACAATTTGAGAACCATGCCAGCATTTAGTGTTTAGCCCTCCTTCTCTCAAATTTTATTATTGACAAATCGATGTTGATTATATTTAAACCCTGGTCTCATGGTCAGATTGAAAAATGAACGTTCTAACTATTAATATGCCACATAAAACAATTACCTCTTTCTTCTTCTCTCTCTCAATGGAAACTCTCTTTATCTCTCAAAAAATATATTACAAATGTAATATATATATTTATATATATATATATATATATATATATATATATATATATATATATATATATATATATATCATTTGTATATATATATATATTTATATATATACATATAATTATATATATATATATATATATAATATAATATATATATATATATATATATATATATTATATATATATATATATATATATATATATATATATATATATATATATTATTAACCATATATCGATTATTCTAACAATCATGTTTTATATTATTTAGGTGATTTTTATCAATGGACCTTTAATGGTGGTTATTCATTTTTTTAAATTAAAATTTAAAAATGTTTTTTAATTGAAAAGACATTTTTTTTATCAACCTCAAATGTGTTTAAAGAAAAAAAAAATGTAATTATTTCAATTCAATCCGGATCTATATATTCAAAAACAGAATTTTCCTCCAAAGAAGAGTTCCTAAAATCAAATCTTCTTCTTCTTCTTTCTTCTTCTTGAACATCCTGCTTCATTTCTCTCACATTTAACGTCGGGCGTTTATTTATTTTTAAAAAATAGTATAGCGATCATATGAGAGTTTTTTTTTTTTGAAATGTCAATTAATAAAAATAAATTGGATACCGTAAGGTTGAAACCAATCAGATTCAACTGATACTTTGATATTTTCCAAAAAGCTCTACATGTTAAAGAAATTCTTTTATTCTATTTATTTATTTCAAACCGTTTTGAGCACATTTAAGAAAACTTTTACCTGGTCTAATTCATCTTTGACCATTAACTTTATATATATATATATATATATATATATATATATATATATATATATATATTTATTGTGTGTGTGTGACATGTTGTGTGTGTGTTTTTGTGTGTGCGTATGAGTGTCAAAATATGTAAAAAATTTTTGAGAGAAAATTATGACACAAAAACCAACCTTCCTTAGTGATTTGCAATAGATTCAATATATATATATATATATATATATATATGTAAAATTTCGGAATTCAATTTTAATAAAAATAATCAACTCTCTATATTTTTGACACTGTTGAAGCTTAAATAAGCATGGAATAATACAACACAAAATGTACGTTAACAAAATGTATTGAAACAAAGAATAGGTACACAATATTTACAGTTAGTTTGGTATATTCTTGGGAAGACTGTTCCTGCATAATGGGTTGACTAAATCGCAGTCGGGCAGAGTCTCTGGATTCAATTTCTTAATCTCTACTATCTTCCCCGTCTTCCGGTACCAACCCATATTTATATGCCATATTGTAGTCCCTTATGTAAATTAGGTGTATCATTTTATAACACACACACAAATACACAAATATATATATAGAGAGATTAAATTTATATATATGTACACACATAATATATTTATATTTATACATATATATATATATTATGCGTTTGAGTGCTCAAAAATGTAATAAATCTCTCTCTTTCTCTCACCCTCATAAACACATAAACATACACACATGCATACATACATTGGCATATTCAGAAATATTTTCTGTGAAAATTTCTCAGACATTGTATAAATAAATGTTGTTAATACTTGTTTATTATAAACAGAGCATTTACTAAAAAAATCTTTAAAATATATTTGAATGTATAATTTTTAAAAAATGTTTACATATATATATATATATATATATATATATATATATATTTATATATTATATACATGTGTGTGCTTATTCGTCTCTCTGGGAAAGGTATGCATCCCTCACTTCTCACTCCCAGCAATGGGTTAAATCAGCATATACAGATTTGTTTCAATCTTTTGATCTTTTTAGCTTTAGAGGAATCCATTCTTCCAATTTTCTTTTGCCGCCATAATCAAATCATATGATTGGTTAGTCTAATGATTCTGTTCTAAGACTGAAATGAAAAAATATTTACACACATTGCTCGTTGGAGAGTCTACAATATAAATTGAAATTTGGTGGAAATTAAATTTACTCCAGAGTATTCCTGGAATATAATTTTTATAGATATAAACAAAACAAGAATAAAAACTCCTAAACAAACGAAAACATCATTTCATTTATAAAAAAAACTAGAAATTGCTACTTATTACCCAATTCAAATCAAAACTAAAAAAATTTAAAGTTTAAAAATCATAATCTGTAAATGAACTTTTTTTCAAATACTAAATTTAAAACGAAATTAAATATTTAAAAATAATAATAAATAAATAAAAATAGAGAAAAAAACATAAAGGAAACAATAAAGGAAAAAAAGAATTAATTTCTCCCATTTTTTATTCCAACATTTTAATTTTTAAATTAAAAGATATTAATAATGGTATTGATTTATAGGTCGTAACATTGAAAAATAACTTCTTTTTAAATTATAGTTAAGGAAAATTAAAATGAGATGCGTGACAAAGGGGAGACTAGAAAAAAAAGAATAAGTGTGAAACATTAAAATGAAAGTAGTACTAATATTTAGAGGAGAACCTGGATCAGAAGAACTAGTGGAACGAGAAGAAGCAGTAGCGGCGTCGAATAAAATAAGCGAAAGGAAATTTTTAGGAAATCAAAAAGAAACTCATTCTTTAAATAAAATTCTTTTGCCCTAATTTTTCTGCTTTTCTTTTTTTCTGCGACTATATTCCACGCTGTATTGTTGATCTTTATTGGATATCTTCCTTCGGTTACTCACTTTTATAATGTAAAAAACTTATTGTACATATGTAATGCCACGTTTGACTTCAAAAAAGTTGATTGAAATTTTCCCCCTTTATTCCATTTTTAATGTTATTATATTTGTAACTTTGAAATTCTCGAATTATTCTCATTATCTTACTTATTATAAAATGCAGATTGTGTGTGTGTGTGTTTGTGTGTGTGTGTGTCTCTGTACGTTTATATATTGATCGGATTTCCTAAATTTTTCAACCGATTTCAACAAAACTTCACAGGACTGCGTAAAATTACCTTGCGGTGGTTCTGACAGCATCAAAATTGAAAAAAACAATTGTTTTGCACGAAATCAATTTGAAAAAAACACGAGGCATTCTATCGCCAGAATGAAAGGGGGACAACTCATATCGAGTTATACTTATTATAAAACCCAGGTTGTGTGTGTTGTGTGTGTGTGTGTGTGTGTGTGTGTGTGTGTGGGTTTTATATTGAATCGGATTTCTACATTTTGGGATTTTTTAGGTAGTGTTTCTTATTTTTCAACCGATTTCAAATGCTTTAAAAATTTCACAATTGTTTATTTTTTTTGGACTCATAACGGTAGTTTGTTTGGGCTTATTGTCGTTCCGCTTAAACAATAATCTTTGTCAATTTTTTTTTATTTTACATTCAGAATCTATCTCTTACAGTTACATTCCCGAAACGCCGGGCTCTACTGCTAATCTTAAATATATTATTTTCC
>CAHIKZ030001407.1:0-52500 GCA_903632075.3 Acanthosepion pharaonis
CAACTATCAGCTTCCTGTAAAATAACAAGATGTAGTCAACAGAATCATGTCTACCACACTGACAGTACATGTTTCTTGATAATGACTGAGACAGCTAAATGTAGTTGTTCAACAGAACAAGCATGAACCTGAGAGAGTTTATTCACAATTTTGATCCTCATATGCAACATCTTATTGGAAAAGTACGATAAAAAATTAAACAGAACTTATCGATTGAATCTAATAAAATTTATATGGAAGAATACATGCTGTCTGTATACCAGGATGTAATCAATAGAGTCATACCTACCACACTGACAGCACATGGTTCTTAATAATGTCTGAGAGGTTATTAAGTTTTGGTTTGGTTTGTTTTATGGCAAATCAACCTCAATGGGTCATTTAATGCTGACAACTTTTTTTTACTGTTAATATTTTTGTCTCGTCAAAAATCTATTTTTGGAAATATTTTTTTCCTCAAAATTGTATAGCTGGTGATATTATTTTCTAAAACGTATTGCTGGTAGTAGTTTTTTTAAATTTCTGGTATTAAAACCTATTTTTACACTTTTACCTCAGTTTCGGGGTTAACTATTTGCCCATAGCTGGGACCCTAACAGGTGTTACCACCCCGGGTCAGGGTGGATCTGGGAACATCAGCAATTAAGAGGTGGTTCCATGCTCCTCAAAACCTCCTGATCAGAAGGCCTTTCTGTTGGACGTAGTTTATTGTCTTACCCTGGACGCGGATGTAGTTTATCGTCATACCCAGGATGGAGACATTATTAAGTATTATATAAGTATTAAAATAAATATCAATGACATGTATTCATTAGAAGCAAGATACACATTGTTTATTCTATAAAAATTAAAAATATCTTTATTCTGTTTAACTTATTATTTATTTCAATTGTATCATATAGCATTTTCGGGAGACTTGATGAAATCGTTTCTTCGAAATGCAAAATTCAATTTGCAATTATCCCTCTTCTCAATAAATTGATATGACATGTCCCAATAAAACATAATATAAATTTAATGAAAGATTTAAATATATGGATGTTAGGAACAGCCCAATATGTGAATTACAAGTTGGAGATATGAAAATCAGAAAAGTACAACAGTTTAAATATCTGGAAAGTGTTTTAACTGAGGATAGAATGTGTAATACTAAAATCTGAAGCTGTATTGGGACAGCAAAATATGCCTTTCAAAAGCTAAGTAAAGTATGAAGAAACAGGAAAAATTTAGTTAGAACCAAAGAAATCAGTACTGAACTTTCATATAATATTAGTTTTCTTATATGGCTGTGGATGTTGGTCAATTTCATCACAGATGAAGAAATGAGATGTAGCAGCAGAAATGTGTTTCTGCAGAAGGATGATAAAAAGACAACGGAGTAATGTGAGTAATGACAAAGTTTTAGAGAAAATGGAAACAAAAATGACACTTATATTTAACATCAGAAAGAGATTGTTGAAATTTCTAGGGCACACAATGAGGAAAGAGGGCTTAGAAAATTTGATACTCACAGGACAGATTGAAAGCAAGAGATATAGAGGAAAACAATGCATAACCTACTTATCAAGCTTGACCAAATGGGTGGCAGAATAAGGTTTAGGAGAAATAACAAAAAGACATTATTTATGAAGAGCTGAAAAGGAAAGGAAATTGTGGAGAGCCATGATCACCAAGATCCTGACATAGAAGACAAAGTATGTACAATGTACAGCTGATTTGGTGTAAGAGATAGGGAGCCTAAATATGCAAATCATCATTTGTTTAAATATTTTTTTGCCTGCATCAATTTTTTTTATTTCGTTTTATTTGAATTGATTGCTTATTATTGTCATCATCAGTGTGAATGACAACATTGAACATGATTTTAATAAAGCAAATAGAAAAAATTATAATTCAATAGCATAAACTCATTTGATTATTTTAAATTTTGTTTCGAAAGTTTCACTCAGAGGTTAACACAAACACTTGATAAAATTCAATTAATATTTCAAAGGTAATGAGAGAGACATTTAATTTCATTTTTAATTACTCTTAGATCTTATTATTTATACATTTAATTAATAAAAATTATTCATTTTCATCTAAGATTGTAACTGCATTATTTGTTTACCCCAGCATAGATAGTTTTAAGGACATGCTATTGATTTATTTTAACACAAAGTAAAAAAAAAAAACAACTCCCAAAGGAGTATACTAGAATGTCACACTAAAAAAAAAAAGTGCTCAATGATGCAATTGCAGAGCATTTATACAGGGTCTGGCAGAAATATGTCACACATAATTGTTATATTCCGTATTTAGTTACGTGGGCGATGTGAAAACAATGTGGGCGAAATACTGCCTTTGGTTGCAAACAATGAAATTCAGAATCGAAAGAACAAGAAAGACTGTAGATATATTTTATAGTTTTTTTAGTGAGGAAAATAAGAACAAGTAAAAAGTTCGTATTTAGGTAGTTGAATGTCTATGGTAGTGGCAAGTAAAGTTCGTGGAGTTAACTCGACTTATGGAAGAGGAAAGGTACCCTTTGACAAGGCGTCGGACGAGAGTTCATTAGCAGCAGCGGTCACATGCTTCGTTTTGTCGCCGGGCCAGTGTATCAGGAGCAAGCGACGTGACACTTCTGCCTCCGCCGTTGAATGGGACTCCTTTTGACTTTCCAGTGTTGAACTTATACACGCCTATCAGCTCCAAATGGCAATTTTTTGACTACGCGGGAGACGATCCGATTGGTTGATTTAATTCTTTCATTTTTTTTTTGAGTTTATCCCCAAACAGAAGTATCTGCGTCGAGCCTATGTGTAGACATGCAGTTTTCATTTCGAGTCGGGGACTCGTGATGGTAACTTCCGTTTATCAAAGCAGGGCAAGATCTCATCTTGTAACATAATGGTAAGACATTAGCTAGATGCACACACCATTGCCACTAATGTCTTACCATTTTATTTATCATACAATGATCTGGCATACATATGACAGACATCAGTACCACTTTTGAATGTACTAATACATGCAGTTATCAGTAGAGTAACTGGTACTGGTCTTTTGGTGATATGGGCATTTATAAATTCCTCAGCAAACTTAAATTGTTACAATGAGGGTAGCTGGTGAATACATATAATGTACTCATCAACTAAAATCAATATGGCAGGGGACAGAATTGTAAAAATAAATCACTACTCTTTAAGAAATATGCAAATTAAAAATATGAATTGAATCTGACAAAATGATTAAATAACGAACAAGTAGCAAAACCTTAAAAAAAATTGACATGTTTCACCATTTTATTTTAGCTTCATCAAAATTTATTTTGGAGTTATAAAAATGCAATGTTTCCATATTTTGAATTCTATGTGGTTTGTTTTCAATGGTTGTCTGGATGTCACATGTCCACTTTTTTGGTATTAGTATGTATGTGTGTCTAAATTTTGGTTGGCATTTTGTGTATGTCTGTGTCATCTCTGTGTTTGTATCTCATTACTGAAAACAGTATTAAGAAGAAGTGAGTAATATGAGTATATGTGTGGATCAAATTTCTAGTGGGTGACTATATTATGGATTCTATGTATGTGCTTAAATGTAGATTAGATTTTTAAATATTTTTTTAGTTTTTATGATCTAAAAAAGTTTTGTGCATATTGAGAAATGTTTTGGTGTGGATTTAAAATTGGTACACTGGTATGTGTTAGATTATATTTTTTTTTATCTTTATTATACAAAAGCTGACCAGCTGTTGAATCCTTTTAAAAGGGTTGAAATCAAGATGTCAGGACTGATTACATTAGAAACAATTCTTCAGATTTTGTCAAGAATTTTGAGATATATAGCAGAAGCACCAGACCAGATATGGCAGCAATATTCAATACATGGTTGAATAGTAGATTTATAAATGTGCAAGATGGTTCCTTTCTGGATACTTTTATAAATGTGCAAGATGGATTCTGGATATTTATATAAATGTGCAAGATGGATTTTGGATATTTATATAAATGTACAAGATGGATTTATAAATGTGCAAGATGGATTCTGGATATTTATATAAATGTGCAAGATGGATTCTGGATATTTATATAAATGTACAAGATGGATTTATAAATGTGCAAGATGGATTCTGGATATTTATATAAATGTACAAGATGGATTTATAAATGTGCGAGATGGATTATGGATATTTATATAAATGTACAAGATAGATTTATAAATGTGCAAGATGGATTCTGGATATTTATATAAATGTACCAGATGGATTTTAAAATGCGCAAGATGGATTCTGGATATTTATATAAATGTGCAAGATGGATTCTGGATATTTATATAAATGTACAAGATGGATTTATAAAATGAGCAAGATGGATTCTGGATATTTATATAAATGTGCAAGATGGATTCTGGATATTTATATAAATGTACCAGATGGATTCTGGATATTTATATAAATGTACAAGATGGATTTATAAATGTGCAAGATGGATTCTGGATATTTATATAAATGTGCAAGATGGATTCTGGATATTTATATAAATGTGCAAGATGGATTCTGGATATTTATATAAATGTACAAGATGGATTCTGGATATTTATATAAATGTACAAGATGGATTTATAAATGAGCCAGATGGATTCTGGATATTTATATAAATGTGCTAGATGGATTCTGGATATTTATATAAATGTACAAGATGGATTTATAAATGTGCAAGATGGATTCTGGATATTTATATAAATGTACCAGATGGATTTATAAATGTGCAAGATGGATTCTGGATATTTATATAAATGTACAAGATGGATTTATAAATGTGCAAGATGGATTCTGGATACTTTTATAAATGTGCAAGATGGATTCTGGTGAGAAACATTCTTGAGCACAACAAAATGAACCAAATTTCCTAACAGTAGATGCAGCAGTTGATTTCATATAATCATTCCACTTCATGTTAGTGGAAAATGTGAGCCCAAAAATTACAAAGAGTTGCTTTCCTGGAGGTTAGCATCAACCTTGTTGATGGAAGGTAGGAAAGGTTCTCTATGGTTATTAAATGATAACAGTTTGTTTTTAGGGGATTAAAATTTATAAGCCATTTCTTACTCCAGTTAAACTGGAGGTTCTTTTCAAGAGCAGTTGTCAGTTTTACTTTGTCAAACATATTGGGCCTACTACTAAATAGTAAATAATTGTGTCATCAACATAAATAACTAGTTGGGAGCAGTTGACATTGGGAAGGTCATTGATGAAGATAAGTAACAATATAGGTCAAAAGATAGAACCCTGTAGGACACCTACATTAATGTGAAATGTTCAAGAAGCATATCCATTCAACATGACCTTCATTATATGATGAGTTAAGAATGATTGGATGAAGCCAAATATTAAGCCAGAGAGACCACAGCTCTTGAGCTTGTGGAGAAGGTCAGTATGCTAAACTCTGCTGAATGCTTAATCATTTGAACATTTCTCTGTGTACTTTCCTCAAAGATAGAGAACTAGTGAAGATATCTGCTGAGAGTAAGCAAACGGTCAGACACGTTCAAGTTGATCATGAATGTGTTTACCTATTTCAGGCTTTTATTCGCATATAGTGTATTTAGTATCCTTAACTCTCATGGGCATATGAAATATATGCTCTTATTGCTTAAAATTAGTTTTAATCTTTCATGATTACATAGGAAACATATATATAAATACTTTTTTTTCACCCAATAAAAGTCCCAAGAGCCATTCAAGATTACAGAATGAGGTGCATGATATTAACATAAGGAAGAAATAGGAAATGAAAATCACAAGGATATGGGGGATAGATAACAACTGACTTTAAACTTGAAGAGTTAAGATTGTCATGTATCGGGAAGCATCTATACAGTAGCCTGTTCTACAAAGCAGTGGTTCTAAAAACAACTTACAGACAAGTAAGAACAAGTTACATTGATTGATTGGTCTGTTTAACAGTATATCAATTCCTTATGGGTGATTTAATGCTGAAATTTAATTTTCTCAGGAGCTTGAGAATGATAAAAATATACATTATTCTGCTTTCACAATTGTATACATGGTAAATGATACTCAGCTCTTTTGCATATACATGTTGGTGTGGACATAATTACTAGACGGTGATATATGTGTTTTATGTTGTAGTTTTGTTGAAGTTATATTTTGGAATACAGTTTGATTTGTATAAGAAATTGTATTTGGTTTGGTTTGTTTTATGGCATATCAACCTCAATGGGTTATTTAGTGCCAACAAAATTTTTATTGCTGGTAATTTTTTTTCAAAACCTGTATTGCTGGTAATATTTTTTTTCAAAATTGTATTGCTGTTAATAATGTATTACTGGTAAAAATTTTTCTTCAAAAATTTATTGTTGGTAATAATTTTTACAAAGTATTCTAGTATTAAAACCTATTTTTACATTTTTATAGTGTTTTGACCCCAATTTGAGGGTTAACTATTTACCCATAGGTGGGACCCTAACAGGTGCTGGGTCAGGATGGACCTGGGAATGCTAGCAATTAAGAGGTGGTTTCATGCTCCTCAAAACCTCTTGATCAGAGGCTTTGCTGTTGGATGTAGTTTATCGTCTTACCCAGGACACGGATGTAGTTTATCGTCATACCCAAGACGGTAAGACATTATAAGATATTATATAGATTAATGCCATGAAAGAGTTCATGTTGGTTGTTTGGTAGTATTTTAAATGGATTTGAGTAAAATTGCTACATTTTGTTAGTATGTATGTATTGTTGATAATTTTATTATAAATATGTATTTTTGGTAATTTTTTTTTTATTTAAAAACATATTGCTTGTAGTTTTACAATAAAAATTAATTTTTATTCTTTCATGGTGTTTTTGTTTGGAGGTTCATTATTTGTTAGCTGGGGACCCTAACAGGTGTTACACCCCGTATTAGGGTGGACCTGGAATTAATAGCAATTAAGAGGTGGTTCCATGCTCCTCAAAACTGCCCATCTCGCAATCAGAAGCCTTACTGCCTAATGTAGTTTATCATCATACCCTGGATACAGTCTTTGTGATGTCATATGTAAATGAGTCATCTCATCTACCTTATCAAAGAAGTTTTATCTCCTTATTTTCTCTGGTACTTCTGGGAGCTTTTGTGTTTCCTCACTATCTTGCTCCCTCTCCCTAAGAGATTGTCTAGATATGGGAGATTGTGAACTTTGTCTTTTTTCATAGGAGTGTTCATCTTCAGAATTTATATTACTCACAATTTCACCGTCATGTTTGTCTTGCCTAATCATCACTTCATTTTTTTCACACTTGACTTCTCATTGGTTAAAAGGACCCAAAAAATGTAGCAAGTTGTGACAAATCTGTTTTCCCGCTCACCTACCTGGAGCCGGTTTGAAACCCCAAAAATCAATAAATAGAGTCGCTTCACTTGATTCAGGCAGTCAGGAACTGAGTCTTTGAGAGATACCAACAAACTCCACACATGCCAGCACACTGACTCAACAACTGCCACTCTCTCTCAGCAACTCAACACAATTTAAAAAGTCTTGCCACACGAATTGACCCAACTTACAATTTATTAGAAAAAGTGATATTATCACTACCGAAGTAGTAATTGTATATTTAATCAACTTACATCATATCAGTCAAAGGCACATAACTCCTTATGACTTTAAGCAATATTTACAATTGTCGCACACATACACACTATTATTTAAACCCACATAAGTGACATTTCACCTTGCAGAAATCAAATTGTTTTATTTCATAGACAGACCTTGACTACAAGCTTTCATATACCAAATCACTGCATGGTCACTCCTTACAATTTTATCTCACTTATCACATTGAACAAGCAATCTTAAAATTCACTTTGTGTATATCAAACGTATATAAATGCATGTTATTTGTTGAAATCTATAACTATGTTGTTTCTCTTTGATTTCTTCCAATTCAATTGCCTTCAAATGTGGCTCTAGGAATTTGGAACCAAAAAAAGCAATACAAATTTTAACCAAATTTAAATTATGAAACCCAATTATTTGCTTGACGGTTAAACACACATTCGTACCTATATATTGGTTCCATTACCTGTATTATTTCCTTTATTAATGTTATACCATACCTATGGACTCTAATGGGTATGCCCCAATCTTTATAAATACAGTGGAATATACTGTATGTTGGATTCACTTGTGTTTCACCTTGAGTCACTTCTAGCTCACCACTAGCATTTGATTACTTACTACACACCGTTGGCAAATCTTGTATGTTGTTTCTGTTATAAATATTATCATTTGATTTCCAACTTTCTTTTTGGTTATTCGTATTCAGTAACTTTTTCTTAGATTACAACAAAAAAGGGAGTTAGTTAAACCGTAATATCACAAGTATTCTGGTATACTGGTAGTCATTTGGATTCACCTTGAGTCATTTCTAGCTCACCACTAGCAATTGATTACTTACTACACACCACTGGCGAATCTTGTATCTTGTTTCTGTTATAAATATTATCATTTGATTTTCAACCTTCATTTTGGGTATTTGTATTGAGTAATTTTTTCAGAGTTTACAACACTTTATTACTGGCTTCCTTGCCAGAATAGCTTTAAAATTTTCAAAAATGCCACTTGTTCTTTTGTTCAAATAAATTCCACATATTTTTTCCTTAAAACAGTGAAAGTTTCAGTCAACTCGGAACATTGCTCTACATATTGTCTGCAGAAATTTACAAGTCCAAAGAAAGATTTCAATTCTTTTTTGTTTTTAGGTACTTCAACTTTTAATATTTTGTCAATTAATGATTGATCTGGAGATATGCCTTTCTTAGATATGGAATATCGCAAAAATTATATTTCTTCAGTGTTGTGCACACAAATCTTTTTGCTAATTGTTAATCAAGCATTTTTTAATTTATTCAAAACCATACTGGTTTTCCATTTTAATTCTTTGCTGTTAATAACATCAACACAAATATTATCCTGGTAGCATATTGTACTTTTTATGTTGCTCCCAATAACTTGCTCTACAGCCTTTTGAAAAATAACACTTGCGATTTTAATTACATATGGTATTTTTTTCTCATCTTAATAAGCCTATTGGTGTGTTTATTGTTGTGAATTCTTTAAAGTTTTTGTCAATAGGTATTTGATGGTGTGCTTACTTTAGATTAGTTTTAGATAATGTTTTCATACCCACAAGATCGTTCAGAGCCCATTCTTTATTCTGGATAACATATGAGTCTGCATATATTTTGTGGTTTTTACACCTATTTCATTGTCATCACAAATGTGTAGATCCGCATCAATCTTTCTTAAAATTACTAACAGGGAGGCCCATTTGCTCCCTCTTGGCAGAATACATTCAAGTAGATCTTGTTCTAGTAATTTTCAAAATTTTTTCCATAACTATTGGTAGTAGATGAACTGGCACATTTCGTTCTTCAAAATATGAGGGGGAGATATTTTCCTTTAGTCGTAACTTTGCTTCATTCCAGTTCCCTCTACCTTGACTTCGTTTATCAATTTTGTCAAATTTATGTTCAATACATCATTTTCTATTAAACCATGATTCTTGTGGTGAACAACCCTGTAGAAGTAAGCAAGCCAGAGTGGCTTGCATCTGGTGCATAGGAAAATAAGGGTCTTACCTTAACATGCGGCACGTGACATCAGCAAGTTTGCTTCGTGAAAATGGCATTACTCTCCCATCCAGCCATTCTAGCAGTATGTGCAGTGATAAGGGTTTTTTGTACAGTTTGGCATGCTTCCACCAATAGAAAGTCGTGTGCTGATTGGTCAAACTGGAGGAGGCAATTTGCCTTTGTAACCGAGAATAACAGCGAAGAACGCTGATTGGCTGGTGAACTGTGCTGTTGGCCTGATAAAAGAGTGCTGGAGCAGTGAAAAAGGGGATAGAAACGTTGGCTATATGTAGTGATGTGTGAAGAAGGAAGCCAGGACTGTGAATTGAACCAGCGATATTGTGATTTGTCCAAGTGATGTTGCGGCAATACAGACTTATTTAAACTACAATTCTTTTCACAGTTTACTACAATAATTGGTAAGACACGAAACTTAATTTTTAGTTAGGCTTAAAAATAGCTTATTGTTTTTATCATGGATCTGTCAAACTGATTCAATTGGACAAGGCTTTTCTTTAATCTTGGTTTTTCTAATTTCTTCCAGAAATTTCTGGGTATCAACATCATGTCACTTCCCATATCTCATTGCATGTTCAATAAAAAAATTATTAATTTGAATTTTTAACAAACCTTTTTCATTCTTCCTTTTCAATGAAAAGATGTCTATACTTATTACCTCTTCATTTTGTTGGACTGTCTCTACATTTTTCTTTTTGAATTTACACATACATTTAAAATGATTCATTTTGAAACACTTTTCACACATTTTTTTATATGCCAGGCATTTTTGTTGTTCTCTTTGATGTCAATATCCATAAAAAGTACACATTATTCTGTCTTTTTTCTTTATCACGTATGTGTCCATTTCCTCTACTGGATCCATAACATTTGTTCTATTATCGTTTTTAATCAATTCTTGTTGCTGAATAAATTTGGCACACAGTTCTAGTGACAACTTTCCCAGTTCTAAATGCATTAGAGTCATTTGCTGATACTCCTCATTTTGAAGACTATTTACCAATTTCATTTGGATCAAATCCTCTTCAACTGACTGATTTCTGATCAGTTTTTCAAATTCACAATATTTAGTGGCCTGTTTTAAATGAAGAACATATTCAATAACTAGTTCATTCATTTTTCAAGAAATATTCATAAACTTAGCTCCCTCTGCATTCAATAGTTTTTTTTTGGGTGTTATGTTTTTAACTATTAGTTGACTTATATTTTCAAATGTCATTTCCTCCAAATGTCTTGTATGTGTAATTACTGGTAATTTTATAATGGCCTCACAACCAGTACTTACCAAGAAGAGATCAATTATTTGGTTTTCTCTTTCAACTGATTTCAAATCCTTCATCTTTTTTGTTCTAGTTATAGCTGCTAGTATCCTTAGCCATGCTTGTACATATTCAAAATTATTCAGTGACAATTGTTCATTCGTTTTTTTAGATATTGGTGATATCATTGTAGTGTAGTGTTACTGACTCATAGGAAGTATTATGCACCCAACTGACTCATGGGTAATAGCACTAGCTATTTATAGTATTTGTGACTTCATATGCAAATGAGTCAGCTCACCAATAGAAACTGAATATATGAAATATATTCTTATAATATTCAAGACACACAAAAATTCAATGTTTTGAGTCATCAATTCATCCCCAGACAAGAGATTAAGGTATTTCTTCACACTTAGACAACTCCAAAAAGTAGTCTGGTGATTGGATACTGAAGTACCTTGCCCACTGTACAAGAATGGTTGCACCTTGATGTCTTCAGTAATGATGAAGAGACTGAGTTATTTTGGCTTTTCATCTTTATAAAATACATTCTGTTGTAACTTGCATCTCCTGCATGAAGAAGGCTTGATTTCTGTTGGAATGATGTAGTCTTGATTTCTATTGGCATGGTGAAGGTTTGGCCTCTATTGGCATAAAGAAGGCTTGATTTCCATTGGTATGAAAACAGCTTGATTTCCATAGGAATGTAGTTTTTGTACTTGAAATATGACTTATGCAAAAAAGGCATTGGTCAAATTTCTTAGCAAGAAAAATGATCTTTTCTGTTCCAAACTTTTTCCAAAGCAATTGGATGTTTTTTCTCTGATTTTTCAGTAGTTTTCCACATTGTTTAAAGTTAGTCTCATACATCAATTTTTAACCTCTAGGTTTTTTTTGTTATTGAATTAAAAACTACCTTTTAACCTTGGTAAACAATTAGTGACATATGTTTTCACCTACTTCAACTTTACCAAGAGGTTTTGTTATCCACTGCATCAATACGTTTTTTTTTTTTACAGTGTATGACAGTTAAATATGAATTTTATAGTCATCCATGTTTTTCATTTAAAATGCAATGAAATTATTAATTTTGTAATTTCTTAAGGAGAATACCAACGACTAGATAAACATTAAAGACACTTCTAAGATTACCCTAACATTGTGCCAAAAATAATGTTTGGACTTTTGCAGAAGTTGAATATAAATGAATATTTATTAAAATAATTAAAATAACAATTATCACCAACAACATTTAAAGAAATTTTCTCTACGAAAGTGAAACTATTTTAATTCTAAATTGTCAAATTTTATCTTAAGTAAATCAAACAACTGGCATAATTTTATGGGAAAAATCAGCATTTATATATACGTGTACCTATTTACATTTCTACATGTAAACATTTGCATACATATCGATATACATATTGTTATATACTGTCATATACAGAAACATTTAATTTAAATATATATGTAGTACTTAAAGACACACACACATGTATGTATGAATATAAATATAATTATTTATAATTACATGTATATATACCAACATCCAGTAACAGAAAGATGTTTGTAGATATATCTATAAACAAATACACACACATATTCTTATATATATATATATATATATATATATATATATATATATGTTTATATGCATATAGAAAGATATGCATACATATATATGGCAACTGTCTTTAAAGAAGTGTATGATACAGGTAAATGGAAACAGAAAAGGGAGAGAGACTGATTCATAGAAACACAATTTGAGAGAGAGCAATGACGATACATGTCACAAGAGAGGTGGGGAATAAAAGTAAAAAGACAAACAGTGAGAGAGAGTGAAAAAGAGACAAAGACACATTGAAAGAGAAAGTGATGAAGTAACTGAGAGAGAGCAACAAAGACTGAGAATGATAAAATGATAGAGAGAAAGAAACAGTGAGGAATGGAGAGAGAGAGAGAGAATAAAGTAGACAGAAACAATACAAGATGGAGAGAAAGAGGAAATGGTGAAAGACTAAAACATTGAGAGCAGGAGAGAATAAGCAATGAAGAGAGATAAAGAAACAGTGAGGGAGAGAGACACATAGAGTGATGAAGAGAGACACATAGAGTGATGAAGAGAGACACATAGAGTGATGAAGACAGAAGGTGAGAGTGATGAAGACAGATACAGAGGGGGAGAAAGTGACAAAGACAGATACAGAGGGGGAGAAAATGACAAAGACAGATACAGAGGGGGAGAAAGTGACAAAGACAGATACAGAGGGGTAGAAAGTGACAAAGACAGATACAGAGGGGAAGAAAGTGATGAAGACAGAGAGGAAGAGAGTGATGAAGACAGAGAGGAAGAGAGTGATGAAGAGAGAGAGTGATGAAGAGAGACACAAAGAGGAAGAGAGTGATGAAGAGAGACACAAAGAGGAAGAGAGTGATGAAGAGAGACACAAAGAGGGAGAGAGTGATGAAGAGAGACACAAAGAGGGAGAGAGTGATGAAGAGAGACACAAAGAGGGAGAGAGTGATGAAGGCATAGGATGAGAGTGATGAAGACAGAAGGAGAGAGTGAAGAAGAGAGACACAGAGAGGGAGAGAGTGGTGATGTTAGAGAGAGAGGGAGAGAGTGGTGATGTTAGAGAGAGAGAGGGAGAGAGTGGTGATGAGAGACACAGAGAGAGAGAGAATAATGAGCAGAGGGACAGAGTGAGAGAAAATGATGACAATACACAGAGAGCGAGAGAGAGTGATGGAGACAGATACAGAGTGGAAAAGAGTGATGGAGACAGACACAGAGAGGGAGAGCGTGATGAAGACAGACACAGAGAGGGAGAGCGTGATGAAGACAGACACAGAGAGGGAGAGCGTGATGAAGACAGACACAGAGAGGGAGAGCGTGATGAAGACAGACACAGAGAGGGAGAGAGTGATGAAGACAGACACAGAGAGGGAGAGATGGAGAAATTGATGACAACTGATACAGAGAGAGAGAGAGAGAGATTGATGGTGACAGACACAGAAAGAGAGAGAGAGAAAGTGATGAGGACAGCTAGAGTGAGGGAGAGAGTGATAGTGAGGAGAAAAAGAAAATTATGATGACAGAGAGAGGGTGAGGCTATAAAATTAAATCCAACTGTTAAACTTTAACAACACATTTTTAAAAAATACTTACATATGTAATGAGGTTTGATCCAAAAACAATGGTCCCTATCTTTATAGGTTGACATAGGTTGTCAGAAGCAGATAACATGGTAGTAAGAACTGAACCATACTGTAATTTTTTACAGATAGCTGTTGAGTAGTAGTCTGGCAAAATGGCATATGACATTAAAGTGTTTACGAAGCAGAAGTGCAATGCTGAAAAATTTTGCACCCAATAACAATCAATGATGCTTGCTGAATGGTTATGGAGACCAAACAGGCAATGTGAGTACAGCTAAGGTATGGCTAATATGTTTCAGTAGTGGCAACAGCAATAAGTATAAAAATTGGGTCAGTTTCATCAATGAAATTTTTTTATGAGTTCCCACAGCCATGCATTTTCATTACCAATGAAGATGCATAGCTGAAAGGGAAAGGAACCCGTCCCCCACCAAAATAACTGCATTTTTGAAACTGAAAACTTTTTATATCCAACAATATTACTGTGTTTCTCTGTATTTGTTGTGGCAATAAATTGGAGGTATTACTTTTGGAGCATCCCTTGTATAATCAGTACTATTTACAGATGTCCATATATATATATATATATATATATATATATATAGTGAAAAATATATTAATGATGGTAGTCACACAAGGACATGAACAAACACATGGTAACAAGCTATAATAAGATGAACCAGAATTAGCAAAAGTTAATTAATAAAGCTCATTATCTTACTTTGTGCAACTCATTTGGTTAGATTTTGGGAAGTGGATTGGGCTGAGAACTTTTCAGCACCTCCTTGTACTTCTCCAGCTGAAATAAGACATCAACTTACATGCACAGTTCAGAATTAGACTTGATAGACAGTAGTTTGTAACATGGATATTCTGGTACAATTTATGCAAGGCAAAGACTAGATTTATGAAGTGATTGAACTCACTGGCAAAAGCATGCAAGACTAAATTGTCAACACTATAATTTTACGAGTACAATCTTAATGCTGTGGTTCTACCTACTCTGAATAGTTAAGATAGTAATATTTTAAATAAAACAAAAAAAAATCAGTAATAAAAAGAAATTTCTACAGAACTGAATTCATTTTCCTTTGCTCACAACATCCTATCTATGACAATAAGCTATATCTGGCAGCAAGGCCTCTGACTGGGAGTTTTGAGTAGCATGGAAGCAACCTCTTAATTGCTGTTGTTCCCAGGTCCACCCTGACCTGGGGTAGTGGCACCTGTTAGGGTCCCAGCTATAGGTAAATCATGAACCCCCCAAACTGGGGTCAAAACATTATGAAAGTATAAAAATACATTTTTCCTGAATTCAAGCACCACTGTTGAAACTTAAATCTAGCTGTCTCTTCTACTCCAATAGCTTCATATCTCGCACCTTTTGCCTGTGGAACTCCCTTCCCTATTCCTGTTTTCCTGACAGCTATAATCTCCAACGATTCAAATGTAATGTCAATTTCCAGTTGCCTTGATCTATCCACTATCCTTCTCCTCATCCTTTCCTCTATCATTCCTATCTGCTCTCGCTCCAAATCTTCTGTAACCCCTTGCATACTAGTGGCTTCCCACCTTGCTTGGGGTGAATCAATTAAAAAAAAAATATATATAAAAGTATACCAGCAATATCTTTTTAAAGTAAAAAAAAATATTAGCAGCAATATATTTTTGAAAAAAAAAATTACCAAAGTTCCTGAGAAAATTAAATTTTGGCATTAAATGACCCATAAGGTGTTGATATACCATTAAACAAACCAAACCAAACCAAACTTTGCTCCCAAAGAACGCTCTCTTTTACCATTTTTTGCAAAAAGGAATTTCCTGCTGGTTTCCTAAGAGCATTAGTGCAAAGTAAACACAAACTGTCTCAGTTAAGGATCTGAACTTAGCTTGCCAATTCCATAATCTCATAACCACTAGGCCACCTATACCTTCAAGCTGTATTTTGCAATACTAGTAAATGTGTTACTTTGATTCATATACCTTTGAAAATGACTTATAATAAAACAAAATATATGTATGCGCATGCATATACATATTTCATTACAAGTGCATGTAGGTATGAATATGTGTTTATATCAGCAAATATAATTTGAATAGACTTGTATTTAGATTGTGAGAAAAAGATAGGTATAAACAGACTTATCTGCTTATACCTATCTTTGAGTGAGAAGTGTGTGTGCATGCGTGTATGTATATATATATATATATATATATGTATAGTGACAGAGGGCGAGGTGAGGTACACAGACTGGTTAAGAAGTAAGGAATAGAAAGAGAGATATGAAAAGAAGAGGGAGTGATGAGGATAGAGTTATGAATAGTGAGGCGATGAGATAGAGTAAGACTGATTTTGATAAACAGAATGAAAACTATATATATATATATATATATATATATAATTAGAGAAAGAGAGGGGTGATGCATAAAGACAAAACAATAACAAAGATAGAGATAGTGACAAGGATAGTTGAAGAAAGAAAAGAGGAAAGGTGGTAGAAAGTGTGAGAGATGATATAAGGGTTAATAAAGAAAACAGAGATAAGTATGGACAGAAAAGTAATGAGAGAAAAGAGAAAGAGAGAATAGAGAAGGAGAGAACACAAAGAGATAGAGAAGGTAAGACTAAGGAGAGGATACAAAGAGATAGAGAAGGTAAGACTAAGACAGACTGAGAAAGCAATAGAAATAGAAAAGATAGAAAGAGAGATGCAATGGCAAGTTTCTTATGCATCAGTGTTCCTAATTTTATTCATGAGAAATCACAATTCTGACAGATCATTAATTTATAAATCGGAGCCATGGTGGGATGTGCCACTCCAGTGACGTGGCTAGCAAAAAGAATGCTGTTATTTATATCTTGTAACATTCAAATCGCTTTGTACTTTCGGTTCAAGAGTCGTTGAAAAGCAATAGACCATTTGTTCTAAAGACAAGTTGAGAACAATTTACAAGTGGAATCAATCTTTTCCATACTTCACAATAATGAAAATTCACTTAGTATTTATAAATACATCACTATATATATATATATATATATATATATATATATATATATATAATAAAAGTGTATATATATATATATATATATATATACACACACAATAGCCTCTTGAAAAATGACTTAAAACATATCAAAAACACACACACACACACACATATATATATATATATATATATATATATATATATACACACACACATATATGTTGTGTGTGTGAAATTGTTTAAAACATATGAAAACTTACACACACATATGTATATTTACAAAAATTCTACAATTAGAAGCCCTGTATAAAAAAAAATTTATCTAAATTTTACATTCTCAAGTCAGTGTATTTATGTAACTATCGAAAATTTATGCATTCACAAATGAAAGATACTGAAAAATCCTCAGCCTGACTAAGAAAAAAAAATAACACTATTTTACCTAAATTTTGATCACATAAATATAATATATATATATATATATATATATATATATATATATATATATACACACACACACACACACACACACACACACACACACACACACACACACACACACACCATATGTAACAGCAAAATTGTCCAAATCAGGTAACATTGTGTGATAATTGCCCATCCCACAAAATGTTTAATATCTAAGACTAAGAAAAAATTTAAAAAAATAGATGACATTCTTGTGTCCAGGAAGATTTTATTAAGTGGTTCAGTCTGAGAATTTTTAAGCAGCCCTTTATGTTAAAGCCTCAAAAATAAGAAAAAATAGATTATGAAAGACTATAAATATATATATTCATGATTAGTGAAGTAGCTATAAGGAATTTCTGGTTTTAGTCATAATATTTGTATGAATTGTAAACAGTTTTATTTGTTTACTGAAAATAAAATGACATCTATTTTTGCAGATTTGTATTTTACATTAATTTTTAATAGTTATCTTTTAATTTGATCTTTCAAAATAAAACATTTGTCATTTTTTTTTTTACATTTTTATTTATTCTAAACCAGAGAGAATGCACAAGACAGTATATAACATGAAAATTTAGGACTAAATAATATATCTATATTTTAAATGGTGTGTTTGAAAACCCCACATTACCAACAGAAAGTAACACCAAAATAGGATTCACTTCTGGTTTGAGTTTTAAAATTTAAAAAATCTGAGTCTCTCCCTTTATTATTATTATTCTTAAAAAATTGCGAATTCTGAGCATAAATGTATATATATATATATATATATATATATATATTATTAGTTCAGACATTCTTAAGGAATTTCTCTCCTTTACAAAAGGGTTTCCTTCTTTTTTTTGTATAGTCTTCATTCCTTCTTTTTTCAGTCTGAATATAACAGATATTCTCTTAAGGTATTGCTGGTATTTTTACTATAAAAGTCTGTTTTTATACTTTCATAGTCACTATGACATAGTGTTTTGATCCCATTTTGGGAGGTAACTCCTTGCCCATAGCTGGGACCCAAACTGGTGCTACCACTCTGTAGGCTGGTTTGAACATTCCACAGATATTTTTCCTTAATGTTTTGCAAGTTGTAAGTTAAATTTTCATCTATATTTTAAATGGTGTGTTTGAAAACCCCACAGTACCAAGTGAGGGTAACACAAAAATATGATTCACTTCTGGTTTGAGTTTTAAAATCTGATTCTCTCCCTGTTTTATTATTATTATTATTATTAAAAAATTGTGAATTCTGAGCATAAATGTGTGTGTGTATATATATATATATATATATGTATGTATGTAAGCAAATGTAAATGGATATAAATCCGACAGAATGAAGAAAAATTTGGCAAAAAAAAACAAAAAATCCTTAAATGCAATTATGTTGTTTAAAATGAATGAAATGTCGACGTCTGACGTTTCGGTTTAATAAACCTTTTTCAAGACAATATTCATTAAAATACAATTCAGTTCAATTTGACAAAGACGATGGACATAAACAACAAGTCTTATCCAAAACAGATAACTGAAAATTTTTAAAATGATCAGCTTTCCGTTTAGCATGGGCACATTGTCGTCACATGGGCGACGCTTTCAAAACGTATTCCTAAAAATTTTTGATTATTTTGAATGAAAAAGAAAATGAAAAGAATTCTATTAGGATCTAAAATTATATATATATAAATAAATAAAAAGAAAGAACAGTCAGATATATAATCTGGTGGTATTTTTTATTTTTTATTTTTACAAAAGAGTGCTCAATGTAAATATATATATATATATATATATATATATATATATATATATATAGAGAGAGAGAGAGAGAGAGTTGTGTATTTGGGTAGTAATCTTTCTTTAATACAAGTTTCAATAAAAATTACTTAGAAAATACTTCTGTTATGTATATTTTTTGTATTCAAACAAGAGATTTCTTTTTGAAATTAATATGTGCACAAGATTTGGATACAGATATATGGAGAGGTGTAGTGAGTTCAATCTTGGCTGAGGCCGCAAGATGATGATGATGATATGTATATATGATAAAAAAGACACACACTTCACTTACATACAGATATACATTTCTAATATGAAAGTAAACATGATTTGTGTGTTTACAGATATGTCCGACCCCTATGAAAAGGGTTGGACATATCTGTAAATATTTTCTTTTTATGAAACTCTTAAAACCTAGATGTAAATTACATTGTTTAAAAAGAAAGTTATCTATTCAAACGTATGTATCCACTGAATATGATGTAATAAAGTATATGTTTTGTATGTGAATGTAAATAAAAGAAATTACAGTCCAGTACATTTAACATAATTTGAATAAATGAATAAATAAACATCAGAATTTTTTTTTAAGAGCTTCTATGTTTAGCTCAGATCATTTCTGCATGGACTCATTTATTATATTACACATTATATATATATATATCATAAATAATAGCTGGCCCCTCATATTCAAGGATAGCCATTTACTACGGAGGCTAGCCAATCCCTATTGCAGACGCTCGCTCAGGCACATTTATGTTTGCTCAACACCCACAGAACCCACCTGTGGTTTATACTGCAACTATGCTGAGCAGACCTTAGTTAATGAATCTGGGAGAGAACATGATCAACAAGGCCTTTATCTTCAAATCCTAGCCGAATATGGCTTGTGACTTTGTGCTAGCACAGCTATCGACGACCGACAAGAGTTCCATCTACTCAATTTCACTCACAAGGCTTGGATCAAACTGTGGCAGGGTTTTCAGGCACTTCCCTAAGGTGCCGCCTCCTGGGATCGACCTCAATCCAGTTTGATAGCATCAGGAAGTCACCTTCCTCACAAATCGACCATGGTGAGATTCAAACCTAGGTCTCATGGTCAGAAAGTGAACCTTCTAACCACTCGGCCATGTGCCCATATACATATATCCATACATAAATACATAATAAATATAAATTTTGTCCCTCAGCAGCAGTATAATGATCAGGTGCTGATTTAAAACTCAGGACCTGATGATTGCATCATATGTGAGTGTTGTTTTAATGGTAACAAACAAAATGAAAGTTTATTTGTATAAATTTTAGCTCTGTCATTTTACACTGAGCATTGTTTTAACACCAGCACTCAATGTACAATATTATATATATATACACCAGACTCTCCCATCATTTATCAACATATGAAGGTCAAACAACTCAGTTTCTAGGAACCAACAGCCAGACACCAGCACATGTGACTTGATTAAGGTGGTGAAGGCTTTGTGCAGAACCAACCACACTTTTTGAAGAGCCAAATACAGAGACCTAGTACACTATATGCCACAAGGTCTACAAACAGCCCTTCACAGGTTTTGAATTTGGAATTGTCCTCTCAAACCAGTTTGCCATTATTTCTATAGAACCCAGTCTGGTTTTGAATTTACCCATAATTGTCCTTCTTGATCAGACCTTTCCCAAGCATATTAGCATTAAATGAATTTTATTAATAATATTATTGCTTTTGTCAGTTGAACCATATCTATTACCAATCATGCCTTGGATATATATATATATTATATAAAATATATATATATATCCGCAATACCAAAACATAAAATTATTATATTTATTTTAATAAATAAATATAATTATATATATATATATAGATATATAATATTAAATGTCTTGACATAGAGTGATCTGTCCTTTGAAAATATCCATGTGTGTACCAATATTTTCAAAATGTATATATATATATATATATATATATATATATATATATATAGGCATGTGTGTGTGTAAGTATGTATGCATTATGTATGAGTTAATGCAACACAGGCTGGGCTAAAACTATTTCAGAAACACATATATATATCATGCAATATTTTTATATATATATATATATATATATATATATATATATGTATATATATAAAAAATATAAATAATGTATGTATGCAAAATAAAGCATAATATTTTTAAAATAAAATCCCCATTACAACCCAAAAGGTTTGTGGTTTTGCTTTTTTTTTTTTTTAAAAAGACAGAAGATAACAAATGATGTTGCATTTAAATTACAATTAAAGACTGTAATTGACAGGAAAGCAAGATACTGGAAGAGTTCCACAGGCAAGAATAAACTATTAGTATTGAGCTTACAGTAAAATGGATTAAATTTAGATTATAATGTTATATGACATTTAAATTCCTGAGGTTGAAATACCAAAGAGGAGATTGATTGTTTTTATGGCTTATCAACCTTTTTTCAGGTTATTTTGAAACTAAAAAATAGTCTGGGATTTTAAGAATTTTTTGAAGATAATAATGAATTACAGATACAAGTCCTACTACTTAACCCATAGGTGAGGAGGGAAGAGGTAGATTCATCCCTTTCCCAAGGTATTGAATGCAACAGATTCAACTGGAAGTGGAATTCGGTTCTCCAATTTCCAACTGATAGTTGTTATCCATTACATTACCTGAACATTGAAGCTTACAGGATCCGGCATTTCCAGGAGGTGAACCATCTAATTACTGACCAGGCCTAACATTGCTGAATTTCAATGATCAGACAAAACAAACATATTAAACCTGTTTTTTTTTTCCTTTCTGTACTTTGAAACTCACAGGACATATTGAATTCAACAGGGACAGAAGAAACAGTGTATAACCTACTGATATGTTCCGGAAAGGGAGATATTTGTTCAAAGTAGCAAAGTGGTTGTTGACTACTGTAACCAGGTAGGACAATCTAGCAGGTAACCGTAATGGACTGGTCCTCATTGTAGTGGTAGGCAATAGGCATAGGCAATAGGTGAAGACAATAGGCAGAGTCCCTGTACCTCCACATCAGTCTGTATTTATGGCTGACACCAGCCAATCATATTACTGTGAGGGGGAACCCAGGAATATGCATATTCATTACATCACCTACCTGAAAAGCTTCCGCAAATGGTTAGTAGAACAGGGATTAGGAGAGATAATAAAATTTACTAAGAGCTACAAATGATGGGAAATTTTGAAGTACTATACTCGCCTTTGTCCTCAAGGGATATAGAAGTGTCAACAAATATTAAGTTGATAAATAAGTATTAAGAAACAGGAAAATTTCATTAGAAAAGGAAAGAGTGATCTGTTATGGAATATTGGTCCTCTTATATGGCATCAGAAATGTGATTCTACAGAAAGATGCTGAGAATACCATGGACTGAACATGTGAGCAACAACAAAGCTTTAAAAAAATTGGACTTAGAATCAGAAAGAGACAATTGAAATATCTAGGATACATAATGAAAAAAGAGGGCTTGGAGAATTTGACACTGACAGGACATATTGAAGGCAAGAGAGACATAGGAAAGCAGTGAATAAAATACCTGAAGAGCTTGTGTAAATGGATGACAGAACAGGGATTAGGAGAGATAACAAAAAGACAAATCTTGCTCAGAGCTACAAAAAGCAGGAAAATGTGGAGAGTCATGATATGGCACAGAGAAGAATCTACTAATAAAAATTATTATGATAATTCCTGTTTTTTTTTGGTAAAAGAACAGCAATTAAGACAAAAGAAATATGAATAAAAAAATTAATCATAATTTACAATACTTCATCTCAAAAAATGTGAATACTACTCTATTTAATACTACTAAATGTAAGGAAAACCAAGATGATGGCAGAATAATGGTGGTAGAAATTAAGATGAAAGTAAGTTTCTTTTTTAATATGAGAATTCAATCAATGTAAGGCTTGAGAGTTGCTTCAGGTAGAATGCTACCGTTAATATATGAGATGTGTGATATTAATGAAAAAAGAGATGAAGATTATTGGGATAAGGAGGATAGACAATGATTGACTTGAAGAAGTTAAGATTGTAATGTCCGGGGAAGTGGTTATACAGAAGTTTGTTCTACAAAGTGGCAGCTCTTGGGGGAAAAAAGTAGGAATAGCAGTGTGCCCTAGTTGTAAAGGTCTGAACTGGTGGAACTAAAGAATGTAGCTTATTGGAAAATTTGCCATGGAAATAGCTGTTGTATAGTAATAGACTTCCGATGTTGTGTCTATGTAAAAGAGGATGCAGAGTGAAGAGCAAGATTTCTCCTAATAAGACCCATAAAAACAATTTTAAGTTCCCAAAGCTTGAGAGTGAGGACTGACGAACTCTAGTCCATTGTTAAGGAATCGGAGAGCCAAGTTCAAATTCCACTTGAATTCATTACATTCACTTATATGCTAATACTCTTGGGAAGGGTATGAATCCTCTTCTTTTCCCCCCAGCTATGGGTAAATAGCAGGACAGACTGTGTTCTATAGCCTTGAATGGCAACTGGTCTACTGCGGAAAGAAATGGCAATCTACTGTGCGAAAAAATCAGTGATGTATCAAAAGGTACATGATCGCCTTAGCATGTATCATGCATGGCACATAACTGACTGACTGACTCCATTGTTGGTCTAGTCTGACACTTGTAAATATAAAGCACAGCAGAAGGAGTTATCTACTTTTTTTTTAAAGCAATTCACCCCAAGCAAAGCAGGAGTGCCACTAGCACACAAGGAGTTACAGAGGATTGAGAACAAAAGTAAATAGGCATGTTTGGGGAAAGGATACAAAGAAGGACAGGGGAACATGCTCAGGATGTCAGATGTTGATTGACATTACACTTGAATATTTGAAGATTATAGTCATCGGGGAAGCAAGTAAGGGGAAGGGAATTCCACAGATGGGAAGTGCGGGAGAAGAAGCTGTTTGAGAAGAAGAGATAGTTACATTTAACCATTTTGACAGTGAAAGGGTGGGACTGAAATGCCAGCCTGGTAGCTCGCTTAAATTCATAGTCAAGGAACCAGCAAAAGTAGCTTGTGAGAACAGTTGCCATGAAAAATACTTGTAAAAGAGACAGAGGGGGGCTCCAGTACATCTGTGGGATAGCGATTGTAGACTAGATGCCAGATCAGGACCTATCATCTTACATATTCATCTTTGGATTTTATTGACGACCTAGAGACATACAGCGGGAGACCATATATGACAGCAATATTCCATGCAAGGACGGATGGTTGATTTATAGATTTGAAAGATGGACTCAGACAAGGAAAACTTTCTGGCACGACACAGAGAACCAACTTTCTTTGGGGGTACATCAAGCTATTAATTCAAAAGAGAATGACCTGACTATTTTTCCGCTATCTTTAGAAATGGATTGTATATATGAGTTTCGGTTGAGGTTTGGATTGATCTTGAGACTGAACAGACATTCAAAGTAGAAAGACTGATTGAGTGTAGAACTGTTCATCTTGACAAAAAAAAACTCAGTGTCTGAATGGTGAAATAATACTAGCTTGATTTTTGAGGTACTGAAAGTTACCAATCAGTTCTTTCTCTATTGCATTGTTACAGCTTGGTCAGAAACGCTCCAACCCTCTTGATATTTTTGGCTAGTAATAATAATGAGGATGCTCCTCCAAATATCATCATCAAAGTTTACCATAGTTGGAATCACAGAGTCATTGTAAACACAACAATCTTTTCATGAACTGTATAGTATATACTTCACCAGAGCTTCACATGGTTTTGGATTCAAACTTTCCTTCAACTAGTCTGGTTAACATCCAAGGCTGAAGAGCCAGTCTGATCTACTTTTTAACCCATAGCTGGGGGATTCATACCTCTCCCACAGATATTTACGTGAAAGTGAACATAATGATAACTTGATTGAAACCTAAACTCAGCTCTCCCATTACATCTTGTCAATTACACCACCCATACATCTCGTCAATTACACCACCCATACATCTATAATACAGGAAAAAAAAAAAAGATAATATTTATTCTGTCTTAGAACTTCAAAAAACTCAGAAAAGGCCTCTGAAAAGAAGTAATCAAAACTACAATGATGAGGAGCCTAGTATGAATACTTCATGAGACATAATCTCTAAACCTTTGCCAATACACAGAAGGCCGGAAAGTAAATCAGCTGAAGTATATAGTAACTGAAACAACAAAGAAAAAGATACTGGTCTGATTAATTAATGGAATAATTTTAATTTCTACAAATTGGATAAAGAAATGATTTTTAGCAGATAGCAGCATGAAACTTTGAAAACTTCTGAGCTTTGTTTGATAACTCTCAACTTCTGCAGCAAAATATTTTACTGCCTTGTGAATAACATATTCTAGACAAATATCAAATTTAGTTTTTTTTTTCTTTTTAATATTGCCACCATTTTATTTTTTTGTATGACGAAAGGCAATGCATGCATATTTATAGACAGAAATTCAATGAAACGTATACAGAATAGGTAGATACAGGAGGATTTTTGTTTAAATTGTTTCATTCTTAGCTGATTATTTCGTTACTAAAATAATTAATATGTTAATTAAAGACAGAAATGTGCTCCATCTGATGCTAAAATTTCTTATGCCTGAAATATTCAATCCCTTCGAAAGAAGAGAGAAATTCTCATCAAATCAAAATTTAATAATTATCAATTAATTGAAAATAGGCAATCTAAGAATTTTTTTCATTTTCTTGAAGATATTTTGACTTGATGAAATGAGGTCCTGATGGAATAGATATGAAGTTTAAGTTCCAGTGGCAGACACGAGCAGGAATTTTGATTCAAAAGATCAGGGTAGGTTTTCCCTTCATTTTCTTATGAATTGATAATATGGTGTGTTTTATCAAATCAAAGTCAAACTCTAGGAGTACAGTTGTAATCACAATGTTATATATATATATATATATATATATATATATATATATATATATAGTTTAGACAAGATGTACACAGAAATCAAAACAGCATGGTGAGCCTCAGTCTCAAATTACAGACCATGATCTGAATATTGCATTGAAGTATGAAACTGATAGCCACCATGCAGTGTTGATTCCTATGACCATACTGACTATAGCTATAAAAGCTCTATCTTCAACATTAAGTACTCTTTCTCTATAAATTTGGTAAATTTTAACTGAATTTTAAACTAAATGTGATCTGCAAGATTGTGAGCAAAAAAAAGAAATCTTTAAAACATTAAAAGAAAATTTTTAAACTAAAAAAATTTTCATTTAGCATTCCTACATCTTCAACACTTCCCCTTAGTACATAAATATAACCTTTTTATTTTTATATTATCTTCCCCACCCCCACCTCTTCACATATATAATTCCATCAATAAAAACAGTACTTTAGTCCAATGAAATCCTTCAAGAAGTGAAAATATGTCACAGAAATTTACCCATTGTGTCATTCAATTGCCAAGTAAATTTTAAACAACACACATGCATATATATATATATATATATATATAATAAAAATCTTGGTAATCCGTATAGATAATCCCAAAGAGGATGAAATCCAGGGAGCTCAATGTTAAATCAGACCAATTAATTTAATGAAAACAGACAACTTTAAGGGTCCATTGGTTATAATTTATTTCCCCAGGGAATTTTTTTTTTTCCTGGCTCATCAGACCAAACTTTCAAGGGTGAAAAAATGAATTTAAATTTACATATATTTTTTTTTGGCAAGAGTGTTTTATTCTTCAATGCAATCTTCATGGCCTGAGGATTGCATTCCAACATAAAACAGACTCTTGCCACTTGGTGCTGACCTCAGTGCCCAGTGTTATACAGGGTGCAGCAGAAATACTACCCACATATGTCTCTCAGAATACCTACCACATAACGTTGAGGCAATGGTATCTTCCCCTAGCTAACATCTTACCATTATGTGGGAGGTATTTTTACCACACCCTGTGTGTATATATATATATATATATATATATATTATATTATGAAATAGATAAAGTTCAACAATTATTTTAATATATATATATATATATATATATATATATATATATATTATGAAATAGATAAAGTTCAACAATTATTTTATATATATATATATATATTTTGAAATAGATAAAGTTCAACAATTATTTTAATATATATATATATATATATATATATATATATATATATATATATATATATAAATAATAGATTACTCCGTCAGTAGTTCGACGTATGAGGGTCATTTACAGATAAGTCCCCAGGAAACCGACATCCCACACCGCACATGAGATTTGTTTATAGTGGTGAAGGCCTCATGCAGGACCAGCCACACTTTTTGAGGGACGAATAAAGAAACCTGGTAAACTGAATGCATGCAACAAGGTTCCCAAACGACCCTCCCCAGGTTTTGAATTCAGAGTTGTCCTTCTCCTAGATTTTTTGCCATCCAAGGCTATAGAACCCAGTCTGTCCTGCTATTTTACCCATAGCTGGAGGGAGATAAAGAGGATACATACCTTTCCTTTATATATATATATATATATATATATATATATATATATAAATAGCACACAGTGAGTGCTGGTGGTGATAAAACAGTGCTTAATGTAAAATAACAGAACTGAAATTTAATTTACTATATGAATGATACTCAGAGTTGTACCACAGGAGGAACAAATTTAAATTTATTAGTATCTATCTACATAGGTTGATGAATAAAAATATAAATATTTATTTTGATTTGAAGTTTCACAGACACAGGTTTGCTTATCAGGTAAGATAAACCTATTTGAACTTATTAATACATATCACATTTATTTTGAACTAGCTTAAAGCTGCACTTTGTGCATACATTTAAGCTAGCTCCATTGAAAGGCTAATTGGCCCTCTGGCCCACAATTAAAGGGTCCTCTGGTCTAGCTTTGAAAACAGCAATGATAATTTTGAAGAAATAACTTTGAATTCCTCAATTCACTTCAAAACCTCACCTAAACTCTGATTCATGCTATATCTGGCCAAAAGTCTGATTTGGGGTAGAATTCCGAGTTGGGCCCAAATTCCAATCTAGACCAAACATTGAGTTTTTCAAATCATAAACTCCATGGAATTTCAAAACATCATGTCATGAAATCTTTCACTTTTAATCTGATTCCTTGCCCTTTTAAAGAAATAAAATTGATTTCCTCAATGCACAAAGTTTTGGAGAGATTTTAAATTTTCAAGCACCAGATGAATGACATATTTTTAATCCAGGGATCATCCTGACTGTGGCCTGAGTTAGAGGGGTTTTGAATATATGGATGGACAGACAAAATGTGCCATTTATTTAGATTTAATTATGAACATACACACACAGGAATTTGGTATAGAGATACAAGGTTTTACAAGCTCCTTTCACAAACCACATCCCTCTTTATTTTTATCTTTTGGCTACGAAGAGCTTCCTAATAAACAAGTTTCAGGTGTATCAGATGGTAGTTCTTCCAACAAAGAGAGATACAAGTTCAAATCCTGCCAGAGGACACATTCTCTTTATTAAGTTTTCTCTAGTATGCAGGTTGGGAGATGAAACAAAAATACTATTTAAACAGAATGTCTACTTAAATACAGGTATCTACTAAAAGTAATGTTTTAAGTAATATTAATAAGTATATATAACTAATTATGTATTAAGGAAAAAGACAGTACGAAAACTGTATTGGTTGAATTTTAACTTTGATTTTATAAATGTTACACTCATAAAAAAAAGAAAATAATTCCCTCAGAAGGAAAATCCTCAAGAGTGCTGACATTGAATATTATCCAAATATTAATCTATGCCTAAGTTTTTTTTCCAATATCACCTTTACTAACAGAATCACTACTCTCCCAAGCCAATGTACACAAATATATCAAGGAATCAAAAGAAAATGGTTGAATTCATCAACACAACAATACAAAGAATATTTCTACACATGAAAATATACTCTTCAAACAAAGTAATTGAGATAATTTTTCAGTTGACGATATGAATATACAATAGTGTTTCTAAATTCTTCTAGTTGCTAATGACATTTTGTTTGTTGTTTATAGATATTTTGTTTCAATAAATTCCTTTCATTTTTTTTGCCTTGAAAAGTGCACCAAGGATGAAACATGTTGACTAAATACACAACTAATTATATTATACAAGAGGCATGGTGGAGTCATGGATAGCAGCTTGAACTGAGGAATCAGAGAGCCAATTTTGAATTCCAGTTGAATCCATTACATTCACTTACATGCTAATACCCTCAGGAAAGGTATGAATCTTCTTCTTCTCCCCTCAGCTATGGGCAAATATCAGGACAGATCAGGTTCTATAGCCTTGGGTGGAAACTGGTCTAGGAGAAAGACAACACTGAATTCACAACCTGATCCTCCAGGTTGGGGGCTTGTGCAGTAGGCTCACAACCTACTCACTTAAAAAATGGCTTGTTACAGAAACTGCAATGATATCTTGCAGCCCTATGTTCTTCAAGGAATTTAAAGGCATAATATATATAATTATATTACATCATTTCTTTTTTAAATTTTTGGTTTTAGATCAAAGGATATTTTCCATTTTTAAACAAGATAGTTTATTCAAAAAAAGATTTATTTTTCTATTCTCTTAACAAGATAGAACTAATATGCTCCAATAAAAAAATTCTCAAAAATAGTGCAGTCAGTTTATCACAAAGGTTACCTTCAACCTTCATGTTTCTCTCTTTTATTCTGTCTAATCCGTTTGGTCAGCAGTGTCAACAAAATCCAGTTTGTTGTATCAATGACCTGTCTTGAGTCCCCAAACTAGTCAAAGAAAACAAAGTGCAGAAGAATGACATATTCAGAAGAGATGAAGGAAAAAGAGAAACGTAAGCAAGGAGAGAAGAAAAATAAAAAAAGGGAAAGAAAGAAAAATTAACTATGCAAAAGAAAGAAGAAAAACAAAAAGTAAGATTATTCGGAAAGAAAAGAAAGGAATAATAAGAAAAGAATGTCAGTTGAAAAGGGCAAAAGACAACTAAAAATGAAGAGAAAAGAACAAAATTTAGAAAGGAAAATCGTTTCTTTGAGAGAAAAAGAAAGAAAAGAACGATTATAAAAGAAGAGTATTCAAAGAAAAAGATGAGCAAAAAAGAAGAGAGGAAAGATGGTGGATAGAAGAAGGAAATGAGCACGAATAAGAGAGGAATGAAGATGGAAAGAAGAGGCAAAAGATGAAGTTGATAAAAGAGGAAAGAAGAAAATGAAGAGAAAGATGCAAAAGATGATGGAAAGAAGACCAAAAGATGATGGAAAGAAAAAGCAAAGATGATGGAAAGAAAAAAATGATAAAAAGAAATGCAAAAGATCTTCGATGAAGAGAGGAAAAAATGGAAAAAAAGATTCAAAAATGATGGAAAGAAGATGCAAAAAGATGATGGAAAGAAAGAGAGGAATGAGGACGGAAAGAAGAGAGGAATGAAGATGGAAAGAAGATGCAAAAGATGATGAAAGAAGATGCAAAAGATGATGGAAAGAAGAGGAATGAGGACGGAAAGAAGAGAGGAATGAAGATGGAAAGAAGATTTTTTGATGGAAAGAAATGCAAAAGATGATGGAAAGAAGAGAGAATGAGGACGTAAAAAATGGAAATGAAGATGGAATGAAGATGCAAAAGATGATGGAAAGAAGATGCAAAAGATGATGGAAAGAAGAGAGGAATGAGGACGGAAAGAAGAGAGGAATGAAGATGGAAAGAAGATGCAAAAGATGATGGAAAGAAGATGCAAAAGATGATGGAAAGAAGAGAGGAATGAGGACGGAAAGAAGAGAGGAATGAAGATGGAAAGAAGATGCAAAAGATGATGGAAAGAAGATGCAAAAGATGATGGAAAGAAGATGCAAAAGATGATGGAAAGAAGAGAGGAATGAGGACGGAAAGAAGAGAGGAATGAAGATGGAAAGAAGATGCAAAAGATGATGGAAAGACATTGCAAAGAAAAACGGAAATGAGGACGGAAAGAAGAGGAATGAAGATGGAAAGAAGATGCAAAAGATGATGGAAAGAATCCCAAAGAAAAAGAAGATGGAAAGAGGATGAAAGAAGTCAGGAATGGACAAAGAAGAGTGGAATGAATTCGTTGAAGAAATGCAAAAAGATGATGGAAAGAAGATGCAAAAGATGATGGAAAGAAGAGGAATGAGGAAAGAAAGAGGAATGAAGAAAGAAGATAAAAATGATGGAAAGAGCAAAAAGATGATGAAAGAAGAGAAGAGGACGGAAAGAAGAGAGGAATGAAGATGGAAAAGAATGCAAAAGATGATGGAAAGAAGAAAAAAAGATGATGGAAAGAAGATGCAAAAGATGATAAAAAGAAGAAAAGATGATGGAGGTTGAAATTTAAGACGGAAGAAGAGAGGAATGAAGATGGAAAAAGAGGAAATGAGGACGAAGAAAGGAAGAGGGAAAGAAAAAAGATGATGGAAAGAAGAAAAAAGATGATGAAAGAAGATGGAAAAGAATGGAAAAAGAAAGAGGAAGAGGACGGAAAGAAGAGAGGAATGAAGATGGAAAGAAGATAAAAGATGATGGAAAGAAGATGCAAAGATGATGTAAAGAAGATGCAAAAAGATGGAAAGAAGAGAGGAATGAGGACGGAAAGAAAGAATGAAGATGGAAAGATACAAAAAGATAATGATGGAAAGAAGAATCAAAAGAAGATGCAAAAGATGATGGAAAGAAGATGCAAAAGATGATGGAAAGAAGAGAGGAATGAGGATGGAAAGAAAGAGGAATGAAGATGGAAAGAAAAGTTAAAAGAAGTGATGGAAAGAAAGAAAAGATGATGGAAAGAAGATGAAAAAAGATGATGGAAAAAGATGCAAAAAAATGATGAAAGAAAATGGGAAAGGAGAAAAAGGAATGATGGAAAAAGAAGATGAATGAAGACGGAAAAAGAAAAGAGAAAAGATGGAAAGAAGATGCAAAAGATGATGGAAAGAAGATGCAAAAGATGATGGAAAGAAGATGCAAAAGATGATGGAAAGAAGAGGAAAAACGAAAGAAGAAAGAAGATGGAAAGAAGATGCAAAAATGATGGAAAAGAAGATGCAAAAGATGATGGAAAGAAAGAGGAAAAGATGGAAAGAAGAGAGGAATGAGGATGGAAAGAGAGGAAAATGGAAAAAGATAAAAAATGATGGAAAGAAGATGCAAAGATGATGGAAAGAAGATGCAAAAAGATGATTAATGAGGATGGTAGAAAGAAAAATGAATGCAAAAAGAAGATGCAAAAGATGATGGAAAGAAGAAGCAAAGATGATGGAAAGAAGATGCAAAAGATGATGGAAAAAGAGAGGAATGAGGATTGGAAGAAGACGAATGAAGATGGAAAGAAGATACAAAAGATGATGGAAAGAAGATGCAAAATGATGGAAAGAAGATGAAAAGATGATGGAAAGAAGAGACAAAATGAAGATGAAAAAAGAAAAAAGATGATGGAAGAAGAGCAAAAAAATGATGGAAGAAGATGCAAAAGATGATGGAAAGAAGAGAAAAAGAGAGAGGATGAAAGAAAAAGGAATGAAGATGGAAGAAGAAATGAAAAAAGATGAGAAAAAGAAGAAAAATAAAAAAAGAAGATCAAAATGGATGGAAGAAAGATGAAAAAAAATTGGAAAGAAAAAAATGATGGAAAGAAGATGCAAAAAAAATTTTGCAAAAAATGAAAAGAAGATGCCATTTTGGAAATAAAGAGGAATGAGGACAAAAGAAGATGATGAAAATGAAGATGGAAAAGAAATGAAGAAAGAAGAAAGGTTTTTTGATGGAAAAGAATTGGGAATAAAAAGATGTTGAAAAGAAGATGGTGAAAAATGATGGCAAAAGAACAAAGATGAAAATTTGAGGAGCAGATGGAAGAAGAGAAACATTAAAAAGAATTGCAAAAGATGATGGAATAACAAGAGATGGAAAAAAAAAAAAAAATGATGGAAAAAGAAAGGATTTGAATTGATGATGGAATAAAAATAAGAAAGAAAGCAAAAATGATAAAAAGACAAAAATTGACAAAGAGGAAATACCAAGAAAGAAGTGATAAGGAAAGATCAAATGGAAAGAAGATGAATTGATGGAAAAAGACAATTGATGGATTTTTGAAAAATGAATGGAAGGAATGAAGATTTTAAAAAATTTTAAGATGAATGAAATTCTTTAGAAAATTAAATTATTAAAAAAAAGTACAAAAAGATTTGAAAAGAACAAGAAAAGATGAAAAGCAATTTTAAATGAAAGAATTGAAAATGAAAAAAAAAAGAATTAAAGATAGCAATGAAACAGGAAAGAAAAGAAAAACGTTTAAATAAAGATGATTTCAAAAAATATTAAATTTAGAAAGAATTAAGATTAAAATATTTTGGAAATCAAAAGAAAGAAAAATAATGAGGACGAAAGAAATCTTTGGAATAAAATATAGGCAAATGAAAAATGTTATTGAAATTTTAAAAAAGATGAAAAAGAAATACTGATGATAAAAGAAAAAATATGATGGAAATAAGAGAGCAAGGAAAAAAAACAGGAATGAAGATGGAAAAAAGATGCAATTTTTTGGAAAAGAATTAAAAAAAAAAAAAGACAAAAAAAAAAAAAGTTAACAAAAAATTTTAAAAAAAAAAATACAGAAATGTTTAATTTTCTGTTGAAAATTTAAAGAATTTAAATTCTTGAACTATTTTTTTTTAAAAAAAAATATAAATTTTTATAATTCAGAAAATAAAGTTAGCCTGTTAATTTACATTTTTTAAGAATATCTGATAAAAAATTAACAATTAAAGAAATTAATAAAAGTAATTGAATTCTATTTTAGTACACAAAAAAATTTTTTTTATAGAAAAGAAAAAAATTAATAAAAGCCCCAAGATTTATTGAGAAAAAGAAAAAAGAAAATTAAACTGAATAAGCAAATTGGATTGGTTGAATTACACAAAAGATTAAAACATGATTGGAAAAATATATTTAAAGCAAAATATTTATATAAATTATTAAAAAAAAAATTTAAAAAAATTTACATAAAATAAAGAAAAAAAAAAAAAAATTTTTTATATTCATTTAAAGAAAAGAAAAAAGTTTAATGTGTTACATGTCAGTGAATGTTACCCTGCAATGATGTAATGAAATGAAACACCAAACGAAAACAAGAAAAAAAAAACAGAGGGTAGATGAAAAAGGCCAATCATCAGGATTTGTTCTATGTTTAAGGGAGATACTAAGAGAATTTCAAAGTGGAGAAAATAAAATTGAGGGCAAAAAAGAGGAAATTAGGAATAAGGAGAAATTTTTGAAGATAATTTGCATTTGGGGAATGAAGAAAAAATGAATGAAGCAAATAATATAAAATTGGAGATAGAATGAACAAAAATGAATAAGGAAAAAATAAAAATGCAGATCATTTTAACCAAAAATTGGTTTGTTGGAAAAAAGAAAAAAAAAACAAAAGAAAAAAATAAAAAAAAAAGAAAAAAATGGGAAAAGAGAAGAAAAAAAAGAGGAAAATTGAAAAAAAAGAAAAAAGAAAAAGAAAATGAAAAAAATTTTTAAAAAATTTTAGAAGAAAGAAAAAGAAAATGAAACCCCAGAAAAGAGAAAATGAGAAGAAAAAAAATGAAAGAAATTTTTTTTTTTGAAAAAAAAAATGAGAATTAAATTTTTGAATTTTTAAAAGAGAAAGAAAGTAAAAAGAAAAATGAAATAAAAGATAAATAAAAAAAAGATGATTTTTAAAAAAAAAAAAATGAGAAGAAAAGAAAAAAGTGAAAAATGAGAAGAAAAAAGAAAACAAAAAAAAAGAACCCTGTTTTTTGAGATTCTGGAAGGAAAAAATTAAACAAAGCGAATTGTTGAAGAAAGAACAATTTGGAAAAAAAACATGATAAAATTTTAATTAAAAAAATATGAGAAGAAAAAGAAGAAATGAAAGAAAATTTTTGAAGAAAAGAAAAAAAAATGAGATAAAACGGAAAGCAAAAAAAGAAAAAAATTACCTTTTAAAGAAAATTTGATTTAAAAAGAAAGAAAAAGCAGGAAAGAAAAGAAAAGAAAAAATAGAAACTCAAATTTTTTAGAAACAAAAATTTTGAAACAAAGTTGATAAGGAACAAAATACCCAATTGAAAAACAAAAAATAAAGTTATTAGAAAATTAAAAAAACAGAAAAATGAGATGGGAAAACTGAAAAAAAAAGCTGAATTCAAAAAAGACATTTTCAAATTGAAAGATTGAAATTTTATTTTTTTTTAAAAAATTCTTAATAAGAAGAAAAAATCTCTTTGTCTTGTAACTAAAACATGGAAAAAAAAAGAAAGAATATAAAAAAAATGAAATGGAATTTTAAAAAAAATAAGCACCAATTTATTAAAAACAATTATTTTAAAAAGAATTTTTAATTAATTAAAATCTATTTTTAGAGCATTTAATATTGTTTTTGGAATTATTTTAAATTTAATATTTTAAATAAAAAAGAAAAAAAAAATTGAAAAAGGATGTTTAAGAATTAAAAATGTTTTATTAAAATTAAATAAAAAATTTGAAGAAAAGAGAAAAAAAAAAGAATCATTTTTGATTTCAAAAAAAAAAAAAAAAAGAAATGTTTCTTTTTTTTCAATTTTTTTTATGAAAGAAAACATCTTCAGTTGAAAATGTCTTCTTTCAAAAATCAATCATAAATATTTTTATTTTAAAACTAATGTAAAATTTAAGAAAAAAATAAAATTTTTTTTAAAATGAAAAAAAAGGTAGAAAAAAGAAAAATAAAGAAATTAAAAAAAAAAAAAAAAAAAAAAAAAAAAAAAAGAACTTAAAAAAAAAGGAAAACAAAAAATTTGTTTTATTTTTTTTTAAAATTCAAAAAAAACCAAATTAAAAATTTTTAAAAAAAAAAAAAAAATTTAAATTTAATTTAAATTTAAATTAAATTTATTTTAATTTTTAAAAACTTTTTTAATTTAAAAATTTAAAAAAATGTAAAAAAAAAATCTTTTTTTAAGAAAATCATGAAAATTTATATTTAAACAAACAAAAAATTTTATAATTCATAAAGAAAAAAAAAAACAAGAAAAAATAGATAAATTTGTAATAAAAAAAATCAATTTGAAAAAAATTTTAAAATAAAAAATATATATTATTTTATTCAATTTAAAAAAAAAAAATAAAAATCATATAAAAAAATTAAATGGGAATAGTAAATTTTTAAAATTTAAAAGAAAAATTTTTAAACAAAATTTATCAACCCCAGGATCAATAATTTTCAGTCAGCAAATATAAAAATTTAGATTTAATTTTAAATAAAGAAAAAACATTTTAACTTAAAAAATCAGTCTATTTATCCAATTAAAATAAAAAAAAATTGATATATCATAATTTTGAAATATAAATGATTCAATTTTTAAAACTTTTTTGAATATTAATGGATTGATTATAATATATTTTTTATTAAATTGAAAAAATCTAAAAATGAAAAAGATAAAAATGATGTTTTAAAATATTTGTTAAAAAAAAATAAATTTTGAAATATTTTTCGATAAGGTTTAAAATGATTTTTTTAAAAATGAAAAATCTTTCTTGAAGTTTTTTTTATTTTAGTTTTAATTTCAAGCTAATAGATTAAATTTAATATTTCCAATAAGCAAAATACTTTTACTGTATTTCAAAAAATTTAATTTAAATTGACTTTTGAGTTTTTTTTTTTGCTAAAATAGCTGATTACATCATTTTTTTTAGTCATCATTCATTCACAATATAATTCTTTATTAAAAAAATCTTCAAAAAATAAAATATACTTTTCTGAAACTTTATTTGAGGAATATTAGCTGATTTAAAGTATAATTAATCTGATTTGAAACAAATATTATTTTTAAGTTTAAAAATATTCAGAAATGCATTTTTTAACATGAGTAGTAGTTGTTTTTTGTTTGACACATTGTTGATGACCATCTACATTTGTTCTATGGAAATTTTATCCATAAAAAATAATTTGAATAAAAAATGTGATTTTTTTTTATATAATTTTTAAGTACTCAGTAATCTTAAAAAATTTAGGAAAATATTCTCTGTAATCTAATGTTTTATTGAATTTTAAAATTTTTAAACTTTAAATTTACTATAGTTATTGCTCTTATTTTCTGATAATGTTGTGTATGGTCATCTGTATTTACAAAAATTGGCACGTTTATACACATAAAAAAAAAAATTTTTTAAAAAAATTTTTAAAAATATTGGTGTTTAATGATTTGAATTGTATTTTTTTTTTCCATTTATGATTAGTAAATATAATTTTTTTACTTAATAATAATATCATAACTGGCTAAAAATTAATACAGAATTTTAAAAGATTTAAAACTTAATAAATTTTTTTAATTAAAAAAAAAAAAAAAAAACAATTCTTTAAAAATTCATTATTCATCAAAAATTTTTTTTCTTAAGACAATAGTGTCCTTAATATATCTTATTTATAAAAGCAATTAAAAGCTTTTTTTCTAATTAAATAATGTCTTTAGTTTTATTGCATTTTTTATTTTATGATTCAGAGCAGATTTTTTGGTAAAAATGTTTCTAAAAAAAAAAAAATTGATGATTTAAATTCTGAAAAGGAGTCCTGCTTTTAACTAATATAAAAATAAACTTGGATCAAACAAATTTTTAATTTTCAAAATTTCATAAAATTAAAGTAAAGTGGGGGACAAAAAAAGATGTAAAAAAAAAAATTATTTAAACCAAAATTTAAAAAAAAAAAAAAAAAAATTTAATTCATTTGTGAATAAGTGTCAAAAATTTAATTAAAAATTGATATTATTTTTTTTTTTGCAAGAATTTTCAAAAAAATATTTTTTTTAAAAATGCTAAATTTTCCTATTGTAAATTTAATTTTGCAATCTACTGAACAAAAAAAAAAAATTTTTTAAAAAATTTAAAATAAAAAAAAAAATTAAAAAAATTAAAAAAAATAATCAAAAATTTTTGGTCTTTCCTCTTAATAATAATAAAACATTTGAAAAAAAAAAAAAATAAAAAATTTTTTTTTCATATTTTTTTCATCATATGCATTTATTTTTTTAACTGATTTAAAATTTGTTAGATAGAATTAAAATTATTTACTTAAATATATATTATATATTGTAAGGAATGGTAATAAATATTGGAATCTCAAAAACAAAAGTGAACAAAACTCAAAATAAAGAACTTTTGAAAGTTCAACAGGATTAAAAAAATAATGTTTTTAAATAATTATTTGAATGAGGAAAAATATACATTATGAGGTTTTAAATATAATTTTTTAAAATAGACCAATTAGGATATCATTTGATAACTATTAAAATTGATAATGTATAAATTTATAAAAATTAAAACAATATTTAAAAAACCAATTTGTTTGGGATTTTAAAATTTTTGAATTGATTGAATAATCAAAAAAAAACATTAAAAATTAAATGAGTCCTATGAATAATCACATTATTTACTAAAACGGTTTTTAGGGTTCAAAGATTTTTTTGTATTTTTTTAATCTGGATTCATTTGTATTCAAAGGAGGCATTTTTTCATGGTCTTTCCTAAATTTTGTTCCCAATAATGGATTCTATGCTCAAAGATTTTTTTTTTTTTAAAATCATAATATTTTTTTATTTCATTTGTTAAATTTTCAGGTAATTTTTTCAAATCCATATATTATTTTTTATGCTACATCTTAAAAAAACAAAAAAAAATTCATTCAAAACCTTCTCATAGAACTGGAGTAAATTTTTTTTTTTTGCAATTTTGTATGTAAAATAAAAAATTTTAATTTAATGTATTTAGAAAAATATCAAATTTAAAAAGAATTTTTTATATCATTTTTGAAACATTTTGAAAGGTTGAAATTTAATTAAAACATAATTGGAATTTTTTCATAATAATTGAAAATTTCCAATCATCTTCAATGAAGAACTCAAAGCCTAAAAATGATAATTCATTGAAATTTTTATCTTTGAGAAAAAAAATGTTTAGATTTCAATTTAAAAAGAAAATTTCCAAGATTTTCAAGTTTGATTACAAAAGAAAAGCAGAACAAAAAATATCTAAATTTTGAGGAGCAGGTTCTTTTGATATCACTAAAATATGTAAAATAATTCAATATATGCTCTATACCCTTTTTTTTTTTTTTTTTTTTTTTTTTAATTTAATAACCCACTTCAAGTTTTTCATGTGTTATATTTCACATGATGTTTATTGGGCAATATTATATAGCCCAATCCATTTCAGAAACCCTTTAGTTTTACAAAAAATTTTATGTTAAACTTTAATTATGAAATTATTTATTTATTAAAATAAAATAAATAAACCAGTCTGTAATTTACCCAAAATAAGGGGAGAAGATATTCAAAACTTTTACAAAATTTAAATGCTTAAATTCAATCCAATGAATTTGAAAACCTAGATCAAAAAATATTTTTTTATTTTTTTTTTACCAAAAAATTATAAAAATTCAATTTCAATTCAATAAATTTTATAATTTTTGAAAAATATTACAAATTTGTTTTAAAAAATTAAATTAATTTGTCTCACTATAAAAAATTGGAACAATTTGAATTAAGTTTTATATCCTTTAAATGATATAAAAAAAATATATGAAATTTATTAAATTGAAATTATTCATTTAAAATATTAAAACCAAATTATTAATAACAAAAACTGTTTGGTAACATTATCATGATTCTTTTAAAACCTTTTTTTACATATTTAAAGGCATCAGGTCTTATATTTATTTTAATTTAATTAAAAACTTAAATTTTGTCACACCAGATGTAAATTGATTTCAAAGAACATATATTTATATATATGGATATATATATATATATTATATATTTAAAAAATGTTAATTTTTCTTCATTTATTCTTTATGTTTCAACATTGGAGATAGAAATTTTTGGAATTTTTAATTGTAGAAAGTTCAAAATTTTTTTTTTTAATTTGAAATGTTATTTTTGTTTACAAATCCATTTTTTGTTCATCATGTTCTAGTTTTGATTATTGAATTCACACTCCACCCATTACAGGTTATTTTAATTAAAAGAACTTATCACTAAAATTTTTTATTTAAAAAAAAAATTTTACTATCAGAAAAATATTTTGTATTTTTTAAAATAAAATTTAAAAATTTTTTTTTTTTTAAAACAAATCAATGGAATCTAGAATGAATAGTGAATTGTGGGCAAATTGATTAACACTTTCTTGTTCATGAAGAGATCTTTGATGAAGATTTGAATTTTGCATTCATATTAATTTTTTTCTTTTTAAGTTAATATATATTTTTTTTTTTTTATCATTTTATATATCAAAATATGAGAGGGACATTTTTTAAAAGTTTTAATATTTTCCCAATGAAAAAAAAATTTAAAAATACATAAATATCTGAGACAAATTTTTGAAAAGGAATATATTATATTGAACTTTCAATTACTCATTTTGTTTTAAAATTTTCATTTGTTTAAAAGTACAAAAATATGCATATAAAAAAGTGAATGTAAATTTTGAATTATATATAAATATTTATATCTTTTATTATATTCATGCCATGAGACTCTTGTTTTTATAAAATGGGAAGAAAAATAGTATTAAAATAAAAATAATAAATAATTTGAGCAATTTTCTTCCTTTATGAATTAAGTTGTGGAGGAAAATAGAAAAGAAATTTTTTCTAAATGGAAGGTGTTCGTTTCAAACAAGATTTCAGAAAATAAATAATAACAACAACAAAAAAACAAAAAACAAATACAAAAATTAAATTGAAAAATAATGGAAAATTTGAGATCCATGATAATAATGAATTAAAAATTGGCTTTTTTTCAGAAAACAATTTACTTAATGAAAAGAATTTCAACAAATAATTATAAGAAAAAATCTATAAAAATATGGATTGAATGAATTTTCAGAAAATGTCAAAATATAATATTAATATAACAATAAAGACTGAAACATATGATGAAAAATGATTGTTGAGGCATTTTATTGTCTTTGTAAAATGAGGGAAAATAATAAATAACAAGAACTGCATTTCAAAAATGAAGAAAGGAATAAAAATTTTTGGCAAATGAAATTAAATTTCCAAAATGGTTTAAAAAAAAAATAATTAACAAAAAAAAAGATAAAAAATTAAAACAATTTCAAGAAATCAATTTATATTCTTGAATTATTTTTAAAAAATATTTTCAAATATTTAATATTTAAAAATAACCTAATTCTTATATTGAGTTTGTTTAGCAGTTTGCTAAAACCTATTGAATGAAAATATTTCACTGAACAATTGGGTTCATTAACATTCCAGAATGTTTTGAAAATAAGATTAAATGAAAATATGAAAAAATGAGAATTGTAGTTGAGTTTATTAGAGATTACTGATTTTTTTTTTTTTTAGTTTTAACTCATACATAAAACAAAAACAAGGATATTATATTCCATATATGCATATTTTCGAATTTAAATTCAACTTCCACGTTTAAATATTTTCATAAAATTCAATATCAAAAATGGGTATAAAATGCTCAAATTATAAAAAAAAAAAAAAAATAACTGCCAAGTTCTTTCTGTATCTGAAAAATGGTATTTTTTTAATTTGTCCTGATGTTATGGTGGAAGCAATTAGAACAAGATTGTTGATTACAGAAAATCAAATTGACATTTGAAACAAACATGATCCAGTGACTCATAAAATAAAAATAAATAAATTGATAAATATAAGACCTTGTTTGAAAATGAAAATGAAATAGTTGTAAAATCCATCATAAATGAATAACAATCTTGAAGTAAATTATAAACAATATTATACTCTTTAAAACATTTAGATCCGTTATAAAAAAAAAAACCAAAATAGATTGAATATGGAAGAACTCAAGAACTTAAGTAAAAGATGTCAAACCAAGAGTTGAAAAAATGGATGTTATGCATGGTTTCAAACCTGTTCAGAAATATCTAAACTGTCAGCTTTATACAACCACTTTCTAAAATCAATGGTTAAAAATGGTTTTGAGCAAGTGAAAGCCTAAATCTTAGAAAGGATCATTTTCTTCTTCAAACAAAATTGTGGACTGGTGTTAGCAGAATCACAAACAAAAAGAACTGTATCAAATAATAGAAACCACATCATCTTGAGATGACAACAACAGCAACAACTAAAATGGATAGCACAAAACTTGAAAAATTTTGGCATAATCAAGATATTAACAGTTTATATAACTTCAAATAAAAGGTTAAGAAAGAAACCCCCATCAAATGGAAACTGGATAACAGAATAGATTTGAAAACCTATTTTCTTGAAAAAATTGTTTTAAGAGAAAGATTTTATAAATTTCAATTGAAAACAGTACTAGCTGCTCAGTCAATGAATGCCAAATGTTTATGTGGAGGGAAAATAAAACTATGCCATATATATATATATATATATATATATATATATATGCCATATATATATATACCATATATATATATATATGCTATATATATATATATATATATGCCATATATATATATATATATATATATTCATTTAAATATATAAATATATATATACTCAATGAAATACTTAATTATGATTATCTCAAATCCTGCTAATTTCTATCACTTGTATATCCTTGCTGGAACTGGATTTAATACTCCAGTTGGAGAGGCTTGGTGATAGTAATAGTGGCTTGTGGGGGCAAAGGAAACTCGGAAGAGTTCCACCTCGGAATATGGGATCAAGCAGTGCTATATCAAGTCTAATTTGTTACCTCTTTGTCACCGAGGTCCGTTGGTACAGTTGTTATGACATTTGTCTCATATCATAATGGTCTGAGTTTCAATTCTTGGTAGTGGATGCATGCTGCTGATGAGTCCCAAATATAGGACAAAACAGCTTGCCTGTGCTTTCTGCATTCTGTTGAGGTTTCTTCTAGATTCAAGGAATTACTTAATATTATATATATATATATATATATATATATATATATATATACATACATACACGCACACTATTAAACAAAAATAAAGTAAGTTGTAAAACAAACAGACAACCTGCCAAAAGACCTAACACCTTAAATAAGAGAAAATATTGAACAAAGAAAGAAAAAAGAAGAAATTACCTAAAGGCAGACACCTACCTACTCAATAAAGAAAAACGCTCAGTGCTTAGATTATCTAGACAGGGCTAAAAATGCTTCACAACATCAACTCATATCAAAGGACAGATTGAGTTGTTTCATGGACTTACACTCTTCAGGCAACTAGAATGCTATATATATATATATATATATATATATATATATATATATATATACATACACACATACACACGCATAAATATTTGTATATATTATTATTATTTATTATTAGAATTAATGAAACTTTGAAAGCAAGTAAATTAAAAAAGAAAAATATCCTAACTTAAGCTTCATGTGAAAAAGAAAAAAAAAATAAGAAAGATAAGACAAGTTACTTAAACTACGAAGTGTTCAAAAATGTAGAAATTGCCAGCAAGACAAACCAACCTGGAAATACTTGGAATGTACATCATAAAACAATGTAGCACAAAATTCAAAATGACAAAATTCCTCATATTTCAAATTCAGTTCTTTTGAAAGACAACATCATCCATTACAAAGTTGTAACACCTCTCACTGTTACAAGCTTTTAAAGTTTTCTTTCTTCTTTATCATGGATAAGCAACTTGTACTTACTAAGTTGACCCTAGTATGGCACAAGGCTACAAGTAAGGGATTTTTTATTTTTTTTTATTCGGCTGAGCTATCTTGGACATTCACACCATCATGGTCCTACAGAATGGTTGGATGGTTATTAGTGCAGCATTCTGTGCCATAACATAGCTGGTTAATTGATATGGTGACCTATCTACATTAGAATGAACTCTTCCTCCTTCATAAATACTAACCTGTGAGACTTCCTAAGGAGGCAGTTGGTACGCAGTGTAATCTGACAGTTCGGACGGGACACTTTTATCTACTGACTAATTATTATTATTATGACTTATTTTGTATACATGTTCTGTTATTTCAACACACTTGTTCAACCTACCTACCTTCTTTCTGTGTCTTTCTTTCTGGCCCCTAACTGGCCGCAACATTAATTTAGGTGATTGCTGGGTAAACATCTTGTACCATGGGTAGGTGCCCAGAGCAGTAGATCACTTGCAAGTCCTTGTTGTGCTTGCCAGCAGTGTCCAGCAAAGCAAATTTAATTTTTGCCTAAGATTGCAGAAATATCAGGGATGTGTCCATATAGCTGTGATTTAATTGAATGTTATCTCCAAGATATTTTAAGTATAGCTCTCAGCATCCAAGTGTTGGCTCCATCAAGTTTAAACTCTAAAGTTTTAGCTAATGTCCAAGCCACAGTTCTCCTACATCATCTAGAAAATGCTGCTAATAATGTTTGACTATATAAATGTCTCTAAATTGCAATTTATAAGATTCAACCAGCAAGACTCAATACAAACTAAGGTGAATCAATAAAATCAGTTGAATCTTTTCGATACCAAGGAAACAAAATAAATTCTACTGAAAAGGATGTGAAAATTCACATAGCTAAAGACTGGACCGCCTTAAATGAATTGGTTGTAATCTGGAAATCTGATCTGCCAGACAACCTCAAAAGGAGATTCTTTCATGCTACTGTAGAGGCAGTTTTAATGTATAGTGTGGGATTCCTTGAAAGACCAATGTTTGGCATTAATAATATAACTATCTGCTCAATGGAATGGCACTATAACTTTCGTTTAGCCTTACCTCTCAGCTAGAATAATGGGGCACACAATGAAGATTAAACTCACTGTATTAGTCATGAGTTTGTACTTCACCAAGTGCCTTACATATATAGACAAGTGATTGGCTAGGCAAAGCTGGAAATTGTTTAATAAATTTTTTTTTAAATAATTTTCAGAGCATTTAATAAAAGAAATGATAGGAATAAGGAAGTCCTGGTTGGATAAGAAAGAAAGAAAGAAAGAAAGAAAGAAAGAGGAGAATAAAAAAAGAAAAGACAAGAAGAAAAAGATAAGTTCACCTAAAGTCAGGTTCACACTCCTCCCTGGTCTTTAATCCCTTGTTTAGATTTAGGTTTTCAGTTCTTTCAAAAGTCTACTTACACACTACACTTCTTTCTAACAACTCTGAATGAACTGAAATGTTATTCACTCATTAAATCTTGACCTCTTCAAGTCTCGAATTAACTGTTATCTTTCATGCATATCCCCAAGAACTTCACTTCTTGTTCTTTCTTATGCACATATAAATCACACAGTAATCTCCTTGAGTGGCTCTTAGGCCTTGTATTAGGTGAACATTAGTGTAAAGAAAAAACTATAAGAAAAAAGAAGATAAAAAAAAATGCTTCCGACTCACATCCGATCTTTTAGAAACCCAAAGATACTGAATACAATACTTGTTTACGAGGCACTGAAAAGTTCTAAGTCTGAAACACCTTTCAAAAATCTGAACAAATGACCTAAAATTGGATATTTAAAAAAATATCCCTTTTTAGTCAAGGTGATATCTTTACATTAATCATTAAAGAAAAAAATCAAAAATACAGTTTTGTTGCTGTTGCGTGAAATATTAACGATATAGATAATAATAATTAACAATATAGAAAATAATAATTAACAATATAGAAAATAATAAAGAAATAAAGACTGAAACTAAAAATGATCATTTGGAAATTGTAGCAAAAAAAAAAAATTAAAAAGTAAAAACAAGAAGCAGAAACAACAGATAAAAAAAAATTGTGCCAAAAAAATTGTATATAAAATAATAAATGGATTTTATTCTTTTGGCTACACAAACATCTACATGAGCCACAGTAATTATGGGCAAAATCATTATTAATTCACAGGGCTAATGTAACCAACTTGAGAGTAAAATTATTGAATTATTCATAGCTAAGCTTTTCTGACCATTTATACACCTGGTGTGAGGTATAATTTTCTTGAAAATCAAATATTTTATTATCCGTTGGAATGATTACTGGATTTTTTTTCTACGTTGCATTTATTTACCAAGTGTGTGGATATAGCGAAGTGGGAGATAAAATCCTAGTTTACTCACACGCCAAATATAATAAATTTTAAATTAAAATGATTGAATTTACTCAGCTCTCAATGATTTCGTACATCTGGTGCATGGTCTAATTTTATTTTAATACTCATAGAAAAGAAACATAGCTCGAACCCTATCTACATCCAGTTGATGCCCATTGTGATTTCAAAAAATTAATATAGAAGTCAATATTTTTCTTCCATGTTTCTTAACAGAAATTAAAATGTTGGATTTTCGGGAGAATTGGTGCTTTCATCAGGGTTTAATTTTTTTAGTAATATTTTCCCAATACAAAGCCTCAGGAGCCATTCAAGGTAGAGCATTACTGAAGGAGGCTGTTGAGTAAAAAATAAGAGACCCAGTTTATGCGGGTATGTAGGAAAGATAAGGGATAAGCCAAGACTTGAACAAGTTAAGACTTTAGTGGTTCAGAAAGTATCCTCTTGGGAGTTGATTCCATATGGTAACTGTCCATGGAGAGAAGCTGTTTGATTAGAACTTACTCCTGGGATACAAAGAGAATGAGGGTGGTTCAATACAGTTTACCCAGTATGATGGGTCCTAACTGTGACAGATTAACAGATTTGTTTTTATGGTTTATCAACATTTTGCGGGTTATTTTAAACCCCAAAAACATATTTTTAGATTGTAAGAATTTTTTGGAGATAATAATGATTTACTGGTACAAGTCCTACTAATTAACCCATAGCTGGAGGGAGAAGAAGGGCATTCATACTTTTCCAAGGAGTATATGGACATAAGTGATTACAGATGGACCTGAATGAATATTTCCAACTTCAAGCCATTATTCATTGGTATAATGAATAATGGCTTGAAGTTGTAAATTCAGTAGCCGAGTTCCAATTCCCATCCAAGCTTACAGCTCTTGGTATTCCCAAGTGGTCACCCATTTAGGTATTGACCAGGCTTGATATTGATTAACTTTATTTATTGTACAAGAACCAATGTTTCAATGTAAACCGGGAAGGTCAGAACTTATAGAACTAGAGAATATAACACATCTAAAATTGAACTTTTTATGTACAAATCTGAATTTAAAGTACATTTTCAAGGTTCAACCTACAACTTAAAAACATTTTTTACTGCATTAATTGTGAAAAAAAAAAAAAATTATTTTTGGTCCCCATCACCGCCATTAAAAGGGCTTTGTTATGCGTTCAGAATAAGTGGATGTTCTGTTAAATAAGTAAATGCTTATCATTCAACATAATTACCTTCTATGTCAATGCACTTAATTCAGTCATGAATATAAATTGAATGTTATACAGTAATCATTTCTGATTAAAACCCAGTTAATAATTATATGTCTGGCATGGACTAAATGACCCACTCATGTAGACATATGTAATGTTCTTTGCTTATAAACTATTTTGACAGAATATTTTCCAATTTAGCTTAGCCTTGTGCCAGACTAAGCAAAGTAAAACTATCTTCTGTCTGTCTGTCATTCATAGAAGTAAATCATTAAGCCTCATGAGAAAAAAAAAATAATACAGCAAATATTTATTTTTCAACATAATCACCTTTGTCAATGCAATGCACTTGACCCAACAGTAATAAATCAATCCTCTACCTTTGTAGCACTTAGTAAATGCCGTTCTTTTGCTATCTCTGCTGATCCCTGTTCTGCCAACCATTTACACAAGCTCAATCAGTAGGTTATGTGGTGCTTTCTTGTGTTCTTCGTGTCTTCAAGATGTTCAGTCAGTTTTTCCAACAACACAATTTGGGTGAAATCTTTTCTCTGGTTCTTCCACCTCTCCTTAGTTACATATTATGTTTCACTGATTACTTTTATATTTTTATAGTTAAAGCTATACACCGACATTAATATTCTATGTGACAGGATTTAAGCAATCATGACTCTCCACAACTTCCTATCTCTTGTAGACCTTAGTAAGCTTTGTCATTTTGTTATTTCTCTTAATCCATGTTCATCTAATCCATTTACATAAGCTTGTTAGTTTAGTAATTCGCTGCTTTTCTCTCTCTCTCTCTCACTCAGTATATCTTGTGAGTGTCAGATTCTACAAGCCCTCTTTCCTCATTATGTGCCCTAAAAATTTCAATTATCTCGTTTCTGATTCTAAGTGTCTTTTTTGTTTCCATTTTCTAATTTTAATTGGAGAAAATGAGATTGAACTAGATGACTCTTCAATGTGCCATGTTCCTTCAGTGTGTGAGCAATTATGGCTCCCTACAATTTCCTGCCCTTTGTAGCACTTAGTAAATTTTGCATTTTTGCTATCTCTGCTAATCCCTGTTCTGCCAACCATTTACACAAGCTCAGTCAGTAGATTATGGTGGTGCTTTCTTGTGTTCCTCATGTCTTCAAGATGTCCTGTCAGTTTTTCCAACTATAGAACTTGGGTGAAATCTTTTCTTTGGTTCTTCCACTTCTCCTTATTTACATATTATGTTTCACTGATTACTTTTATATTTTTATAGCTAAAGCCATGTAATCATACACCTACATTAATCTTCTATGTGACATATCCCTTCAGGATTTAAGCAATCATGACTCTCCACAACTTCCTATTTTTTGTAGCCCATAGTAAGGTTTGTCTTTCTGTTATCTCTCCTAATCCCCATTCTGCCAGCCATTTAAACAAGCATGTTAGGTCAGTAATTCACTACTTTTCTCTCTCCCTTTGCCTTCAATATGTCCGGTGAGTGTCAAATTTACCAAGCCCTCTTTCCTACTACTTTCTTGTACTTGACACAGAAGTTAAACTTGTATTTCATCTCCACAACATTTTTTTTTATTTTTAATTCAAATAAAAGCTAGTCATTTAAAAATAAACAGAAAAAAAAAGTAACAAAATTATTTGGTTTTCAGAAAATTATAAATTTCTCCAGGCTAATAAATCTTTCTCCAGCTTAATAAATCAGGGAATGCAGAAAGAATCAGTTGAAATTTCTAGATCAAATACTGAGGAAAGAGGAACTGGAAAATGACACTCACAAGGCATATTCAAGACGAGAGAAAATGCAGCAAGTAATCTATTGAACAACTTTACGTAAATGAATTGTTGAATGGGAACTGAGATGGATGGTGAAAAGACAAACATTGCTAAGAGCTACAAAAGATTGAGAAGGGTGGAGGGGCCATGACTCATGTTCGAAGGATGTGTCACCTATTCTCCACAGAGTCTCTCAAACAAGTTTAATTGTGGAAAGTGAAACTTAATGAAAAGAAGACAAATAAAAAGAAGAGTAACAATGACTGTGAGGGGAGGGAGGTAAAATTCATAAAATGTAGGCAGGTTCAACCCAATCTAGAAATAAGTTCATCTTTTATAAATGTATCTTAGAGAGATGAAGAGACTGCTACATGGGAGACCTATTTTTGATCAACTGGTCTTACAACGACCGATATAAATGCACAAAGAAAGGTGTTGTAAAAGAAGGACAAGCATGAAAGAATTCCAAGAAATTATTCAAGAATTTGGGACCAGATTAAAAATAAAAGAGAGAGGAGAAAGATATAGAAAGAAGTCAGTTGAAAAAAGATAAAAGACAAGGTAAAGTGAGAGAAAAAGAGAGAATAAAAGAAAAGTGAGAAGAAGAAGAGGTAGAGAGAAAATAAGGATTCTTCTTTATGAGTGAAGGAGGAAGAGAGAAAAATAAGACAGAAAAGGAAGGAAGAAAGAATAAGGAAAAGAAGGATAGAAATTAAAGGAAAAGAAAGGATAGAGAAGAGGAAGAAAGTAGAATGGAAGAAGGAAGTAAAAAAAATAGAAAGGAAGAAGGAAGAGACAGAAGGGAGAGGAGAATAATGAAGAGAAAGAAAGAAGAGAAGAATAATGAAGAGAAAGAAAGAAGAGGAGAATAATGAAGAGAAAGAAAGAAGAAGAAGAACAAGAAAGAAAAGAAGAAGAAGAATGAAGAGAAAAAAGTGGAGAAGAAGGGAGAAGAAATAAGGAGAAGAATAAAGAAAGAAAAGAAAATGAGAGAAAAAGGAGGGAGAAGAATGAAAAAGAAAAATGAAGGAAAAGAAGAAGTGGAGAAGAAAGAAAATAAAGAAGAAGAAAAAAGAGAAAAGGAATGGAGAAGATGAAGAGAAAGAAAAGAAGAAAAAGAATGAAGAGAAAGAGGAGAAGAAGAATGGAAAAAGAAGAAGAAGATGAGAAAAGGAAGAAGAGGAGAAAGAAAAAAAAGGAAAAGAAAAGAAAGAAAGAAAGAAAAAGAAGAAGAAAGAAAAGAAAAAGGAAATGGAAGAAGAAGAAAAAGAAGAGAAAGAGTGGGAGAAGAATGAAAGAAAAAAGAATCTGGAGAAGAAAGAAGATTTTGAGGAGAAGAATGAAGAGAAATTAAAGAAAAAGAAGAAATGATGAAAAGAAGGAAAAAAAGAAAGAATTTGTTAAGAGGAGAAGAATGAAGAGAAAAAAGAAAAGAAGAAAAGAAAGAAAAAAAGAAGAACAAGGAAGAAGATGAAAGAAAAGAAAAAGAAGAAGAAAGATGGAAAGAAAGAAAGAAGAAGAAGAAGAAAAAAGAAGAGGAGAAGAATGAAAGAAAGAAAGAAAATAAAGAAGAAGAGAAAGAAAAGAAAAGAAGGAGAAGAAAGAAAGAAAAGAAAGAAAGAAGAAGAATGAAAAAAAGAAGGAAAAAATTTTAATGAAGAGAAAGAAAAGAAGAGGAGAATGAAATGAATAAAAAGAAAGAAGAGAGAAGAAGAAAGAAAGAAAAAAAAAAGAAGAAAAAGAAGAAAAGAAAAGAAAAGAAAAGAAAAGAAGAGAAAGAAAAAGAAAGAAGTTTAGGTTTCTATATATGAAAGAAAGAATAGAATAATCTTCTCTTGAAAGAAGAGGGAAGAAAGAATAGAGAAAGAAAGAAGAAAGATGAAAGAAAGAAAAAGAAGAATGAGGAGATTTAAAAAAAGAGAAGAATTGGAGAAGGAAGGAAGAGAAATAAGATGAGAATTTTTAAGAGGAGAAGAATGAAAGAAAAATTCTGGAGAAGAATAAGAGAAAGAAATAAAGAAGAATGAAGAGAAAGAAAGAGGAGGAGAAGAATGAAGAGAAAGAAAAGAGAGAAGAATGATGAGAAAGGAAGGAGTGGAGAAGAAGAAAGAGAAAGATAAAGAAGGAGAAGATGGATGAAGAATGAAGAAAAGGAGAAGTTTTGAAAAGAATGAAAGGAGGGAAAATTTGGAGAAGAAGGGAAAGAAGAGAAGAATGAAGAGAAAGAAAGACAGAAGAAGAATGAAAAGAAAGAAAAATATTTGAAATGAAGAGAAACAAACTGAGGGAGAAGATGGAAGAAAAAACTTTTTGGGAGAAGATGGAAGAGAAAGAAAAAAGAAATTGAAGAACAAAAGAGAAAAGAATGGAGGGAGAAGAAGGATTAAGAATGAATTAGGAGAGAAGAATGATGAGAAAGAAAGGAGTGGAGAAGAATGATGAGAAAGGAAGGAGTGGAGAAGAATGAAGAAAAAAAGAAAAAAATACTAAATATAAAAGATTAATCCAGAAAAATGAAAACACTAATTTTTAAAAGCGAATTTTCTGTCGGTGTCTCAAAAAAATTATATCAATTCCTTCTCTAAAACAAACTAAAATAAACTTTTATATATATAATGTTTCCAACAAATATTTTTTTAAATATTTTACAATAATTTGAAAAAGATAAATATTTAACCTATAGAACTTTTAAATATAAAAAATTAGGAGATCAGCTGATTCCGTTATCTTGGATTCAACCCTTCGGTATCTTCTGGCGATTTCAGTTAATTGATTTAGTAATGCTTTATTTTTTAAAACAAAAAAATAAAATGTCAGGAAATTAATTGACCAAATCACCTGAAGATACCAAAAGGTTGAAAACCAAGGAATTTTGTTGGAAATCAGAAAATCCTTATATTTTAAATATATATATATATATATATATATATATATATATATTGTGTGTGTATATATATATATATAAATAAACGTGTATAAACGTATATATATATTTAGTTGTTAGCTCTATAACTGATATTGAGCACTTTCTAATAAGTACTGCCCATATATAATAAATAAATAATATATATAAAAAATTGTATATATATATATATATATATATATATACACACACAGACATTTCACATAAACATATATATATAAAATTGTATATTAAA
>CAHIKZ030001407.1:57500-60000 GCA_903632075.3 Acanthosepion pharaonis
ATTTAACTTCTTTTACAAATGATTTATCTATGCTTAATTGAAAGTAAAGTGAACCGGGGGATTTATTTTTCCAAAACAAAACATCTAAACAATGTCCAACATTCAAAAATATCCAAAGATGACAAAACTGACATTTTTTTTACAACAATGGAAAATGATATTCCCAAAGAATTACAATTTCCTGATATTTTAGAAAAAATTGTTTCCAATGAATTTTGCAAAGCAAATTTTGTAATTGTAATTATTATATTATTTACTGGGGGGGGGTACAGAGTCCCTATGTCCTTCTTCTATGTACCGTGTCCCTTCATGGCTCTCCACAACTTCCTGTCCTTCATAGCTCTTAATAAATTTTGTCCTTTTGGTATTTCTTCTAAACCTTGTTCTGCCATTCATTTACTCAAGCTCACTAAGTAGGTTATGCATTGTTTCTCTTTGTTCCTCCTGTCTTCAGTCAGCCCCATGAGTATCAGATTTTCCAAGCCCCCTTTCCTTATTATGCGCCCTAGTAATTCCAACTGTCTCTTCCTGGTGTTAAGTATGTGTTTCCTTTTTGTCTCCATTTTCTGTAAAACTTTGTTGTTGCTCACATGTTCAGTCCATGATATTCTCAGCATCCTTCTGTAGAACCACATTTCTCTAGCTTCAAGTCTCTTCTTCATCTCTGAGGAAATTGTCCAGGATTTATTCAAAGGAGAACTGATATCACATAACAGTTCAGTACTCCTCTTTGTTTCTAATTAAACTGTTGTTTCTTAATGCTCTGCTTAGCTTTTGGAAGGTATCTTTGGCTATCCCAAAGCACCTTCAGATTTCAGTGTCGTACTTTCCAACCTCTGTTAAACACTTACTAGATATTTAATTTTTTGTACTGGTTTGATTTTGGTATCTCCGGTTTTTCATTTGTATATTGGGCTAATCCTCTGGCCTACAAATCCTTAATCCAGCACTAGTGAGATTAGCTTAGTAAAGCACTATGCCAGAAATCTAGTGTTAACAATAAGGGTTAATTACTTTATAGTATTAAGGCAACAAGATTATATTAATTATTATTAATTACTAGTTTATCTATTTTTTTTCCCCAGGTGACAGGAATGTTTTAACAGGAGTTTGAAAATGTGACACCAAAATTCAAATATGCCTTCCAAAAGCTAAACAAAGTATCAAGAAACAGGAAAATTTATTTGGAAACGAAGAAATGAGTGCTCAACTCTGATGTAATATCAATCCTCCTATATAGATGTGATTGTTGTCACAGATAAAGAGGAGACTTAGGCAATAGAAATGTGGTTCTACAGAAGGAAGCTGAGAATATAATTGACAAAACATGTAAGCAATGAAGAAGTCTTAAGGAAAAAGGGAAACAAAAATATGTATATTATATTCAGAATCAGAAAGAGACAACTGAAATTTCATGGGTACATAATGAAGAAGGAGTGTTTGGAGAGTTTGACACTCACAGGATATACTGAAAGAAAAACGGATAAGGGATGAAAGAGACAGGTTTTTGGGAATAGTGATTTACTAAGCATAGCTTAGGTAGCACAAGGTCATAAGTAGAGTGACACCCAATGAGGATTGAATTCACTACTCAGTCATAATGATCTAGTGAGACAAGCTTGTTAACCATTACAGCATGGTGGAGCTTTTGGGAATGGATGGTGGAACAGAGAGTGAGAGGGTATAGCAAAAAGACAAATGTTGGTAAGAGGTCGAAAGGTTAGGAAGTTATGGCGAGCCTGAAGTGACACCACATATAGAAGAAGAAGAAAACAGGAAAGTGTATTGAGTGACAATATGTATAATGATCTTTTGAGAGGGTCTGGGACCCTTTTTCTCTCCAGACCTATAATGCCTACATCAACATGCACCCCCTCACCTCAAAGGTTTATTTAGCTTACTTGAAAAAAAGTATTGGGGGTGGGGGGAGACCCCAGTTCAACAGGTGCGAACTTTTAGCAAAGGCGGTCACTAAAAATCAGTGACACAAGAGAGAGAGAGAGAGACACACACAAATATAAACAAAATAGCAAAAATGAGTAAAACTAAACAATGTGTCCTTCTCTTCCCTTTCTATCTAGACAACAAAAATAACTTTTTTTTTTTTTAGAGCCAGGAATCAGGCCATAAAAAACAACAGCCAATCAAGTACGAGGAAAATCTAAATATGCGAGAGAAAGAGGGAGCAGGAAGTAATGTTTGTACAAACAAACAGTGTGATTTTAAAAAACATCTGTAGAATTATTTTTTTTTTATCACTGAGGCAATGGAGTGGGGGTCTTGTTGAGGTGAAAGGAATTAAATTTTTTGGTTAAAAAATGTTTTGTCTTGGTATGCATGAAAGGTAAACTTAAAAAAATAGGTCAATTTAAAATGTTTTGTATTGCATTATTACAGTCGCAAGCAGACACTGAAAAAGCTGTCTAAGAACCAGCTTAGTTGAGAGTAAGGATAAAGAGAATCTATACATTGGAATCTGGAATAAAGTGATATAGATTTT
>CAHIKZ030001407.1:65000-72500 GCA_903632075.3 Acanthosepion pharaonis
TTTTAGTAATCATTCAAATTCACTACACTGCAAAGTAATAATGATTTGTTTAATTAACTCAAATATTAATTTATGTATTTATAAATATATACATTTCAGAGACATGTCAGATTTTATTATGCAACTCAATGTTTTCATAAAATATTGTTAATAAAGTTTTCAGGATATATTTATATGCTTATGTTAGGTTTTCTTCTTTTAACAATATATCAAACATTATTGAGTTATTTATTATAAGTATTTGAAGCTAAAAAATCACAATGAATAGAAAAGTAGCCATAGGTCCAATTTACATTAGGAGAGAATAAAGATCACATACTAACTTTCTGGTAACTTTAAATCAAGCCCTTTATTAAAACAAAGTATCATTTTTTTTTCTTTCTATATTAATTAATCTTTAGGTTGGTTACTTTCAACAACATATCAAGCCTTAATGAGTTATTTATTATAAGTTTTTGAGGCTAAAAATCACAATGAATTAATAGAAAAGTAGCCATAGGTCCAGTTTATATTAGGATAAAAAAATGATCATGTGATTAACTTTCTGGATATTTCAAACCAAACTCTTTATCATTTTATTTCTTTTTCATTTTTTTTTTTAAATCAATTAACCCCAACAAGACAATAATGCCACTAAGGTATAAGGGGCTACTGGGAGTTAACGAGAATGTGAAGACTTTAAAAGGAACCAAAAACCCAATCCTAAACTGGAAAAAAGGGATAAACCTCTACTCCTGTTCAAAAAACTGACAAGGAATGTGAAGTTCTGTCTTTTATATTCCTCTCCTTTTATTATTCTTTCTCATTACATTTATAAGTTAATAACATTTGTCAATACTGTGACATAGGTTAGTTTCTTATAATGGCATATCAAACCTTTTTAGATGATTAAATTGGTAGTTAATATTGCAAAAGGCTTTCAAGCTGTTGTTAACTGGGACAAGAAATGACTTGTTAATTTTAATGCCTCCAAAAGAAAACTGAAATTTTTAATCATCTTAGAGAACATTTTTTTTGCCTCCAATCAGCATGGCTGATGCTAACCTTCAGAAGAGTAACTCATTGCACCTTCTCAGGCTAAGATTTTCCACTGACATCAAGGGGAAAGATTATATTGAATCAAGTGCTAGGTCTGCTGCTAAGAAATTTTGTTCACTGTGCTGTGCTAGACAATTGTTCCTGCCAGAATATATCTTAAACATTTATAAGTCTACCATTTGTCAATACATTGAATATGGCTGTGACATCTGGTTTGGAGCTTCTGTCTATTTAGAGATTCTTGATAAAATCCAAAGAAGAATCTGCAATATTATTGGACTTGACTTAGCATCTTGGCTTCAGTCACTTTCCCACCACCTTATCATAACTTCTCTGTGCTTTTTCTATAAATATTTTCATAGTAATTGTTTTGATGAACTTTCCCCTTTGATATCTCAACTTTAGAAATTTAAGTAAAGTACTAGATTGGCAGCAAGATCTCATCATTTCAGAGTTGAAATTACAAGATGTAATTGTAAGTTCTATGTGAACAGTTTCTTCTCTCTTCCAGCTTCTTGCATTCCAATCAACTTTGAACTTTAAAAATTTAAATACAATGTCAATTATTAACTTCTGTCTTCTATATTCCTATTCTATATTATTATTGTTCCCTTGCCTTAATTTTTGTATATTCTTTCACACTAAATAACTCATTGCATCTTAGTGACTTTATTGCCTTGCTTGGGATGAGATGATGAAACTATTATTAACTGTATAACTATTATTATTGCGGAATGTTGAATCTGTAAGCAGTGTTCAAATTTCAAGCTTGTTTGTTGCATTCACTTTCACACAAATGGCCTTGAGAAGAGGCATGAATCCATCTTTTCTCTCTTCAGCTATGGGTTAAATAGCTTGGTAGACTGGACTCTTGATGCTTAGTAGGTAACCAGTCTAAGAACAAGAAAATCTCTGAATTTCAAACTATGGAGAAGGTAATTAAAAACTACAACAAAAAAAAAAACAAAAAACCCCCCCCAAAAAACCCAATTAAAACTACACCATGATCTTTCCCAAGAAGACAAGGTAATTCATAGATAATAAACAAATAGAAACTGTGTGGAGTCAAGATCGACAATGTCTGAAGGCACATGCCATTTACAATAGAAACATAACCTCTTACTCAACAGAGAGATATAGTTCAACCAGTAACTATATAAAAGGGTAAGCATTTGGAATCAAAAGATTCTGTTTGTGTATGCATATATTTAAAGAGGAAGAAAAAGAAGAGTTTTATTTTTTTCATCTATAGTCATGAATTTTTTCATAGAAATAAATTTTTCTGAGTCTTTTTAAAATGCATTGTAAAGCAAAATCATCTATTGTACATATGATAATGGTCACAGCATGCTTATCTTCAGTAAACTTATTGGAAAAAACTTGTGTATATTTTAATATAAAATGTAAGAAATTGAATGAAACTTTTAGAAAATCCCCTACTCCATACTTTCCTGATATATTCATATATATTCTTATCTCTGTTGAATGAGCAAATGATAAAAAAGCATATACATTGTAAATAAGAAAATGAAGGCTTTTGAGAAAAAAAAAAGGAAGACAATTATTTTATTCAAAATTTAAGCAAAGATATATTGAACAAAAAAAAAAAAGAAAAATAAATAGAATAAAAATAAAAAAAACAGAAGAAATGTGTTAAAATTTTACATTTTTTAAATAAAAAATCATCCAAAAAACATGAAATTTACTTCAGATATAGCAAATGAATAAATAGATGAACAAAAAAAGGGAAAATACTTTGATCAAAGGAAATTATTTAACATATGCTTGATTTAATAAATTTTTTGTTTTTTGGGTTTTTTTTGACAAATGACAAAATAAAAATTATTCAGACTAAATAGTAAAATGATAAAATACTTTATCTATCTGAAAATTAACAACTTCTAGCAGCAACTATATGATCAAAAATGTTCAATATTTTTGATAATGTAAGAAATGTTTACAAGAATAGAAATTAGTTTTCATTTTGCTTGACATTATTTCAATAACAAAAATTTGATGAATTCCAAGAAAATCCTATTTATTTTATTCCCAAATTTATTTATTATTCAAATTTTATTGAGAATTTTTCTTCATGCATTTTTAATGTAAAAGTTCCACTCAAAAATGTTACTAAATGGAGAAAGAATTGCTTACATGTGATAGATCAGCACTAGTTGTCATTATTGTTGTTAAACAGAATATATATATATATATATATATATATATATATCTTATAGATAAAATATTTGATCTAAGATAAAACACCATGGTTGGTTTCAACCACCAGCGTCTTGTCAGGTGGTTTGTAAACAAACAAACCAGCAGATCAGACCAGATCTTGTCAGTTGAAACCACAGTAGTTTTACTGTCAGCATTTTATCTTTTTAAGATATTAAATTGTACTACTTGCAATTCAGCACTTTTTTAGCCTGCACAACTGTAACAAATATTTTAGTTTTTGGTTATTTTGGTGAATATATATATATATATATATATATATATATAAAAGTGAACATAGAAGTAAACACTTAGAGGTGACAGTCTGTTTTATGCTAGATGCAACTGTCAGGCTCTAAGCGTTGACTTCTATGTTCACTTTTATATTTACACATACTCTATCTCTGATATTGAGGACTGTATCCCATAAATATAGCACATCTAAAGACTATATTTCTTCATATATATATATATATATATATATATAAACTGAAAAAAACAAACACTAAAATATTTGTTAAAACTGTACACGTTAAAAAAGTGCTGACAGGAAAACTACTGTGGTTTTGTCCATCAAGGTCTCATTAGGTGGTTTGTAAACAAACTTGTATTTACAAACCACCTGACAAAACCTTGGCAGTTGAAACCACAGTAGTGTTCCAGTCAGCATTTTATTTTTTTAAGATATATATATATATATATATATATATATATATATATATATATATATATATATATATCTCAGCATTTTATCTTTTTAAGATATATATATATATATAAAAATCTCAGAATTTTATCTTTTTAAGATATAGATATAAATCTCAATATAGTTTTATCTTTTTTAAGATATATATATATATATATATATATATATATCAGCATTTTATCTTTTTTTTTTTTTAATAGATGGCAATTATTTTATTAAAAACTAAAAGAAATAATGGATTCTTTTATTTATTAATCTGACAGATTTTTGATCAATTTATTAGTAGTTTTATGCTACCAGTGAACACAATCTATGAAAATGAATGTAGCAATATTTGAAAGTACTTGAGGATAAAAAAAAAATATGAAATAAAAGTAAATATGAACTTTAGTAAATTTACAACTTTAGTAAATGAAACAACTAATTCCTAAATTTGAAAAAGATAATAAAAAATTTGATAGACAGAACTTTTCAATATTACTCAACCAAACATGTTTGAAAGAATTCTTGATGCCAAAATAAACCTTATATTTTTAGGAATGGATTTTTCATTTATTAATCTGACATATTTTTAATTTATTGCTTAAATGTTATTTTTAATGGATACCCACATTTGAGTAGATGCTATGTTTTTAAAAGTACTATTCAGGCTTTGTTTGATCAAGAGGTTCTTTGTGGATGAGAGGTCAAGTGTCATCAGATCTAATGATCATTTCCCCTAAGAAATGATGTTGGATTCCTGCTAGAGGACACATATTTTTCTTAGAAGATTACTCAAATATTCTGGCCAGTAGATGTAAATTGATAAATTTGCTGTTTATTAAATAAATAAAAACAAATCATCTACTCAAATATGGGTATCCATTAAAAAATAATGTTTAAGCAGTAAAATAATTTATATATATAACAACTGGTAGGATTAATCTATGTATAGCCTTCTGCTTCAGATGAAAGTTTTGCTCCATAACCTAAGATCAATATAGCATATGTACACTCTGGCAAAGCAGACACTCACACATACATATTATGTGTGTGGGAGTGTGTATCATGTTTACTAGGATGCACAGATACTACACTGATCCTAGGCAAAACCTTAAACCTAGGCGGAATTTACTTTTTTTAATAAAAATATTTTATTTTCAGGTTATAAAAATACATGTCAATGATCATATGCTCCAAAATAATCATTTAAAAATGCTATTGTTGAATTCTTATGTCACTTTTTTCATAATAAATATTGTTTTTAAATCGCCTGATAATTATGCACCAACCAATATATATATATATATATATATTACATGAATCATTCCTACAAAAAACAGATATGAATGATTCATGTAATGTAAACTGAACTGCACCACATATTTGATATATATATATATATATATTAAAACTTGTTATATCTATAGAGGAAAAGTGCTCAATATTAGAGATACAGTTTTAGACAGTGTGGCCATAGAATTCAACACTGTATGTTGACTCTCAGTTTCAGTTAGTGACAGTCACTATCTTGTGTTCATTCCTATGTCCACACTCTCTCCCTAGATAGATGCACATTACATTTATTTTAAATATACTGATATATTATTAGAATTAACATTTACTGAAGATGTTCCTAATATTTTACTTAGATTTTATTGATAAGACTTAAATGAAGTCAGAAAAGTTTTTGTTGAACATTAAAACAAGATTTATAAAGTAAATAAAAATAATTAACATTTCAGATGTATTATCAATAGCCAATATTGTGTCCTGGACAAAATTTTATTTCTCTGAAGAAAACATCAAAATCATTTGAGTCAAATTTAATCAAGTCATAAAAACTTAGGAAATTGATTTTCATTAAAGAAATCTTTACTTTGTTGCAAAATACGAATTTTTATTTTTTTTTTTTTTTTTTTAAATCAGGGTCTTCTCAGATATTGTTTGAGCTTATTCAACAAAAATATTTTGGAAGTTTGGAAATGTTAAAAATAATGACGATGATGATGAATTGGTTTTACTGATGATGATAAGTATATCAAAAATTATATCTCATAAGAATATTATCACTTGTTTAACACACAGGACATAATTGTTGCCCACACCAAACCATGCCCTCCCACCACCAGCACCACCAAAATAAAGAAGGATGGGGTGCAATAATATAGCAGAAAATAATTGGTCGATTCTTAGATTTTTTATTTTTATGGGAATTAAAAATTCATCTTTTTTCTACACAGAAACAAAGCAAAATAAATTTTTCAAAAAGAAAAAAAAATATATGGAGAATGTCAGATTTAGATTTTTTGTTTTGCTTATAGTTCTTTGTAAAACAGAGAAATTTATGCATAGATTATTAGAAATATATCAAGATTTTCATCAGAGTGATTGCTAGCCTTTCTTTCCCATCTTCCTCATTGTAAAAAAATACCAACCACACATTTGCACATCACATAGGTGTGTGTGTGTGTGTGTGTGTACTTAGAATTGAACAGCCAAAAATCGCATGCAAAGATACACTTGATTGAGTTTTAGAACTAAAAAAGATGGGCAAATAAAAAGACTACAAAAAAAATAAAAAATTAAAGCCGATTCTCTCTGTTATTATCTTTTCCCCTTTTTTTCTCTCTCTTATCCTCCCCCCAGCCAGGTCTTTTCTCTCCTTCTACTATCTCTAGGACATAAATCCACTGTTCCCAATTTTTCTTTTGTTTTTTTTTTCTCCTCTCACTATCCCTATTCAAAGAGACTTGTATGTATCATTTTCTTTCTTTAGAATAGAATAAAAAATGATAAATAGAAGGGAGAGAGATCTTACCCTCAATCTCCTTCTGAGAATGAGAAGAAAAGAAAAGGATAGAGAGAGAGAGAGAATGAAGAAGGAAAAGGATGGAGAAAAAAATGAAAAGAAAGGAGGGAGAGAGATAGAACAATGGGAGAGGGAGAGAGAACAAGGGTAAAGGAGGATGTAAGAGAGAATAAAGTTAAGGGGGATGAAAAATAGGAAAGATAAGAAGGTTAAAAAGAGGATGAAAGTAAAGAAGAGTGAAAAAGGGATGAGAGAGAGAATCGGTAAAAAGGGGATGAAAAAGAGAAGGGTAAAAAGGATATGAGAGAGAGAAGAAGAGTAAAAAGAGGACAAGAGAGAAGGAGGTTAAAAAGGATATGAGAGAGAGAAAAAATTTAAAAGGGGGATCAAAAGAGAGAAGAAAAATAAAAAAAAGAGAGAGAGAAGAAGAATGGTAAATCTGGGAAATAGAAGAGAAAAGAAGAATGGTAAATCATTTTTAAAGAGAAAGAGAGAGAAGAATGAAAAGGGGGGTGAGAGAGAGAGAGAAGAATGGTAAAGCGGGCGAGAGAGAGAGAAGAATGGTAAAGCGGGCGAGAGAGAGAGAAGAATGGTAAAGCGGGGGAGAGAGAGAGAAGAATGATAAAGCGGGGGTGAGAGAGAGAAGAATTTTAAAATAAAGAGAGAGAGATGAGAGAAGAATGGTAAAAGCGGGGGGGCTGAGAGAGAGAAGAATGGTTAAAGGGGGTGAGAGAGAGGGAGAGAGAGA
>CAHIKZ030001407.1:77500-82500 GCA_903632075.3 Acanthosepion pharaonis
TATGTAAAACTGAAAAAGAAAAGAGAAAACTTTGAGAAAACGAAAGATTTTTTAGAGGAGTGAAATAGAAAGAGTTTGAAAAGAAAAGCGAGAAATTTTGAAAAGAAAGCGAAAAACTTTAGAAAAATTGAATGATTTAGAAAGTTTGAAAAGCGAGAAAATTGAAAGAGAAAAGAGAAAATTGAAAGAGAAAGCAGAGAACCTTTTTAAAGAAAGAGAGAAAATTGAAAAGAAAGAGAGAAAAAAGAGTTGGTGGGAGAAAACTGAAAGATGTTTGAGAAAAGATTCTCCAAGAGAGAAAACTGAAAATTTTAGAGAAAACTGGAAAGCGAGAAAGAAAAGAAACGAGAGAAAAAAACTAAAGCGAGATTCTTTTTTTTTTGAAAACTGAAAAGGGGGAGATCAGAAAAAAAGAGGGAGAGAAAGAGAAATCCTAAAGGAGAAAATGAGAAAACTGACCAAAAGAGAAAGTGAAGAAGAACCTAAAACCAAATGGAGGAAATAGTGAGAAAACCTAAGAGGGGGCAGATAGTGAAGAAAACCTAGTGAGAGGGGAGTGAGAGAAAACCTAAAGAGGGGGAGATAGTGAGAGAAAACCTAAAGAGGAGGAGATAGTGAGAGAAAACCTAAAGAGGAGGAGATAGTGAGAGAAAACCTAAAGAGGAAGAGAAAGTGAGAGAAAACCTAAAGAGGAAGAGAAAGTGAGAGAAAACTAAAAGAGGAAAAGAAACAAGAGGAAACCTGAAGAGAAAATGAGGGAAAACAAAAGAGAAAACAAGAGAAAACCAAAAGGTAGAGAAAGCAAGAAAAAAAAAAAACAGATAGAGAAAGTGAGAAAAAGCCAAGAGAAAAATCCAAAAGAAAAAAGAAAGAAAGCCTGTAAAAACCAGGAAAGAAAGCAAAAGAAAAATGAAAAAGAAAAGCAGAAAGTGAGAGTTGGAATGAATAAGATAAAAAAATAAATAAGTAGTACAAAGAAAGAGAAAGAGAGATGCAAATTGAAGTAATAGGGAGAGGAGAGACTGGGTGGAAGAAAAAGAGAGAACAAACAGGAGTAAAATATCATCCAAACAAGCCAATTTGATGGTTGAAATAGTTGCAAATTTGACAGAAGTGCTATTGATCAGTGTTTAAATCCAGATAAAATCCAGTATTTTAAACTCTGTATCTTTAGCTCTTTTCACCTGGAAGACTGAAGCAACACAATCTTCCTTTCCTATTCTCTACAATGAGCCTTTTAAAAGACAAATAAATGTAGGTAATCTATCAATGCACACAAAACCAAATATATTTAAACATATCTAAAATAAAATTCTTTTGAAACAGAAACATGTATTGGGTGTTGCTCAGTGGGTGAGACAGTTGCATATTTTCCATTTGTGTAAACAGTTGAACTTTAAATCCTTTCATATGGTTATTTAGGCAAACTAGTTCTTCACAGATGTCAGATTTGTACAATCTTCTTGACCCAGGTTTCACCAGTTTTGCCCTTGACAAGCCTTAGATATTTCTAGTCAATGTTTAACAAGTCAAGAAAAAGAGAGACAACATGAAAAGTAGAAAATAAAAGGAGGAAAATGAAAGAAAGACAATAAGAGAATGGAGGACTTTTATGAGAGAGAAAGAGAATAAAGTGAATGATTAAGAGGAGGAGTGTGAAAAAGAAAAGGAAGAGACAAAGAAAAGAGAGGATATAAATTGTATATGGAATAATGTAAAAGACAAGGAGAGGATGGATCATAAAAACTATTTTGATGAAAAGAGACAAAAAAAGAAAGTGACTGAAAAGAAGAAAGCAGAAGGTAAAGAGAGCAGGAAAGAAAAGAGTGGGAAAAAGAAGATAAAACAGAAAGAGAAAGAAGAAGAGACAATGTTGAGAAAAAGAGAGTGGGGAAGAGGATGAAGATAAAAATAAGCATTAGAGAAGAAGAGCAAGAAAATTGAGGAAAAAGGAGAGAATGAAAGGAAAGAGAAGGAAAAACATACATAGAAAGGAGAGGATAAAACGAGTAGGAGAGAAAAAGTTTCATGATAATGAAGAAGAGAAAAAAATAAGGAGAGCAAGAAAGGGAGAGAAAAAGTGAAAGAAAGAGAATAGTGAGAGCAAAAAATGGTGAAAAAAATAGAGAAAGTGAAGAGAGAGTGAAAGAAAGCTAGTGAGAAAGAGAAAAATGATGAAATAGTAAGAGAGAATGAATGGTAAGGAAATATAACAGAGAATGTTGAGAGAGTGAAAAAGGGTGAGAAAGTAGTAGAGAATGGTGAAAAGGAGAGAGAGAGAGAGAGAGAAAAAAAACTGGTGAGAAAGTGAGAGAGAAAACAATCGAGAAAGTGAGAGAGAGATACTGATAAGAAAGTGAGAAAGAGATAACTGGACAGAACGTGAGAGAGAGACAGAGATAAACAGCAAGAACATGAGAGAAAACTGGTAAGAAAATGAGAGAGAGAAAGAGAGAAAGAAATAAAATGATGAGAAAGAGAAAAAGAGTGAGAAAGTGACAATGAGAAAAAATGATGAGAAAACGAGAGAGAGAGAGTGAATGGTGATGAAACGGGAGAAAGAAAATGTTGGAAAAGTAAGAGAGAGAGAGAGAGAGAGAAAGAGTTAAAACTGAAAGAGCATTAAAGAAAAAGAGTGAATAACAATAAAGAAAAGAAAGCAATGGAAAAAAAGGCGAAATAGAGGGCGATTAAGAAGAATATGAGGAAATTTAATTAAAATAAAAAAAGGAAGATGAGGACAAAAGAGAGAGACATAGTGAACAATATGACAAGAGGGAGAAAAAGGAGTTAGAGAATAAGAGATACTTGTGAGATAAAAGTTTCTGTCTACGTCAGCCATGATGAGCTGACTGATATAGAAAACCTTAATATAAATCATTGAACCAGAGGAGGAGAAGGCCCTGATAGACAACGTTATTATTTAAGTTCCAGAATAGAATTGCTATCATCAGAATGCAATCATTAAACTGATGAGCAAACAAAACAATAAAAAAAAAACACTGCATGACAGTAATTTTTAATATCTGTTTATTTCAGTAGCATATCCCAGCATCCCCTTCTAACAAACACTTCCATTTTCCTTTCTCTAACCAATTTTTATTGTCAAGATTCACTTTCTTGCTTTCTTTTCCATTTTACCAATTCTATATCCTAATTTTATTTAATTTTTGTGAAAAAGTAAAATGTAATAATTAAATGGAAAACATAACTGACTTTAAATTTAAATTATTGAATTTTATATATCCTATCATGTTCCAGCATCTTTATATAGAAAGTATTATTTTAAGCCAGGTCTCTTAAGTTCTGGATGCAGGCAATCATGGCTCTCCATAGATTCCACTTTTTTATTTTTGAATTGCCATGACTTCTTTGGAAAGATACTGTAATTATTTTCTGTTGCCTTTTTTGCAGTTTTGAGTTCACAGCTATCCTTCTCCTAAAGTTGCTGCCAAACAAGGCTAGAGAGTCTAGTATAACCTGCTTGTTAAAAGCCCATGCTTGAGGGAGTAGGTGGATTCATGCTTTCTTAAGGGAATTATTATAAAAGTGAATTCTATAGACTAGTCTGGAATATGAACATAGTTTGTTGATTGCATTTTTATCTCTGATAATTGTTATACCATCAACACACATATATATATATATATATATATATATATATATAATTTTTTTAATAATTATATCATTTTTAATAATTTATCATACTAACCATTGTTGCCTGGCTGTGCTGGCCCATTTGGAGAAAAACAGGTAATTACTATTCACTGCTAATAAATGACTATAAAGATGCTGATGGTGATTTCTCATGGGCTTTTTTTTTTTATTCCCATTACAAAATAATTCTGAAACAGATATATCTATAAAATAAAGTGGTACACCTACTCTTTCTGAATACATTGGGGAAACATGCAGAAATTTAAAAAACAAAAAGTATTTACAATCACAAAACGGATCTTACACACAACAATTTATCAAATATCTTAGTTATATATAGAAATAAATTCAACCACAACTTTGATCTAAATAATGCCACGCTTATTAAAAGAGAAAGCAACTTACATAGAAGGAAGATTCGAGAATGCTATTATCAAATCTTATTAAAATATAAATTTGTACAACAGATTTTTTTCAAATATCTCCATTCATGAAAGGATTACTCTATTCCAAGCTAATATACATAACTATAAAAGTGTTAAAAAATTAAAACAAATCGGTTAAATTTCTCATACTAAAATAATTTAAATATTAATTGCATTTAAAAAAAAAAAAAGTTCAACATCATTTACTCACTTTTGTTTATTAGACATTAAATTATGTTACTTAGCATCCTTCATAATTTATGAAGACATTTCAGTTAACCTGATGAATATTTATGAGCATCTCATAAATTTAAAAATTTTGAAAAACTAACATTTTTACTTTTGTTTCTAAATATTTATTGCTAAATAAAATCCTCATGCTTACCTTGATAATGTCTGTCAGAGGATGAAATGTGTCGGCTGAGATAAGTTTTCCTCTTGTCTTTATTTATATTGTCCTTTTACAGATAGATTGTAGTTATATCTGATTTTTCTTATACACACAAAAACACATTTATATATATATATATATATATATATATATATATATATACACACACACACACACACATTATATATATATATATATATATATATATATACACATACACTTTATTTTAGAATATTACACCAAAAACATGTCAAAATTGCTACACAATTGCAGTCATGTTTCGATGTATATGAAGGTATTTCATCAGGTGTTTGTAAATTACTGGCAAATGAAGATTTAATCAGATTTAATAGTAAAATACAGTCTGTTTACAAAAGAAAGAGGGATTATCATAAGGTTTATACTCTACTTTGTATTGATGGTATTGAGCCCTCTTTTAAATAAAAATTTACAAACATAACATGTACTATATTCATTCTCATCTTACCTGGAGATATATATATATAGGTAGATAGATAATAGTAGTG
>CAHIKZ030001407.1:85000-157500 GCA_903632075.3 Acanthosepion pharaonis
CTGCCCATCCCCACCCACCATTGGAATCTGAGGCACCATTATAGATATGTGTATTTCTATTATGTGATCGTCTTGTATAAATGAAGGTAAAATGATGACAGGGCTGAATTACAAAATTTGTGGGGAGGGAAGTTCAACTAAAAGATGGATGAAAAAAAAAAACAACAACAAAGGTAAAATGGTCAGCACATATTTATTTCCCTTTTTCCTCTTTCTAAAGACTGCATTAAATCAGTTAACTAAAAACTACAGACCAATACAAATAACCTAGTTAAATTCATTTCCTCAACTGATCTGGCAGACTTTTTTCTTTGTACCATTTCTAAGGCAACGGGATTTATTTTGTTGTGACTTCTATTGGGTTACTTTTGTTGCATAAACCCCTAATGGTGGGTGTTCTCATCTTGTCTTCTCTCATTCAGCGATTGTTAATTGTTTTTGTCCAGCAATGAAAGACTTCAAAGAAAATTCTAACTATTTTTATTACTCATGTCAACATATACCTTTATCTAACTACCCAGTGGGAGTCGCCCCCTCCCCCATTAGGGAGCCGTTTCGAACATGAAAGAGAATATGTCTACATTGCTTGACAGGTAAGAACCAACTTGCTGAAAACTTTCTCCTATCTATCTTTCCTATGATAGCTCAGTCAATCAAAATCGACTTCCCTACTATGTCTCACATCTGACCCTCAATGTAAACCTGTGGAAGTTGGAGCTGAGATACACTTCCCCTAAAATAATAGTCTGCTAAACAAGCATTTAACACTTTATACTAGTACCAAGAAAAAATCCTTGACTAGACAGAACACTTTTCTCTCAAATGCTGTGAAAAACTAATGATAAAACACTATTTCAGATATATTCTACATCTTGGAGATTGTTAGAATACCATAAAAACTCCTTCATAGCATTTTTGGCAGGGCCCATCTCATCTTCAAATAAGGAATACAGGATTCTGTGACACCAGTAACAGAGTAGACTTTACAATCAGACTTCACTCCTTTATGTTATTCTCTGTGACATACCTGTGATGAAACCCATCAATGTATCCTTCTGATAACTTACAGCAGCAGCGAACCATACTGAATTTTTATGGCATCCCGAGAGCAAAAGATGATACCTGGCAGTGTCATGTCCTCTAAGGAGTAGGAAGCAGATAGCACATGAAGGAATCACTGACTACATGTTTTGGACCTTCGCAACAAGGACATAACTTGCTACATTCAAGGAGTCAAGATCATTCTCATTTCTTCCATATTCTATTTATAAGGAGGATGTTCCATTCAGCTTTTTCTCAAAAACTGCAACTTTATAGGACAGACTCCTGTGTGGATGCTTCCTTGAACATTACAACCTTAACCTCCTCAGCTCAAAGGTCAATTATTATCTGTTCTCCTTATAATTTTCACTTACTAGCATGTCCTCTTTCATTCATATCACACATCTCATTGAATAATCCTCTACCTTGAGTAGCTCTTGAACCTGAAATTGGGTAAACTTTAGTAACATAAAAAACTCCTATGACTGAAGAGATAAAGTGTCTAAACGAATGGGATTTTCAAGATATCTGTAGGACAGCATGAGTTATTTGGTGGTGTCCATCTTGTCTTAAAGTAATATGAGACAGATAGCGTTAAGTTACATGGTACAAATAGAAGGGAGAAACTGCTAAATTTAATTACTGATTGTGTATAATTCCACCAACTGCAAGCAATATTCTGTGGGTAATTTAAGATGAATTCATCTGGTTGCCCTAGAGCAGATAATGTTTTTATTTTATGTTATTGTTCACTCAAGACAAGGCTCAAGAGCTACTCAAGGTAGAGAGTTAGCAATCACAGCAGGCATCTTCTCAGACCAACACTCTTTTTATTTTCTAGAAATGATCTGCCTAAGCATATATTCCAATCATTTGAAAAAATCTATGCTGATGATACAATGGTATATGGGAGTACCTCCAAAACTCAAGATGACCAGAGATTGGCAGCTGATCTCTAATCTAGATTCAACATACTGGCTGGTTACATTCAATGCCACAAAAACCAAATTAATTACTTTCCATTATTGCTGATTGGACTGTGAACTAATATCAGTCGTAAGTACCGGATTCCTAATATAATATAAATGGTCAGTTCCCTTTATGGCTCCAATAAGTACCTCATTACGAAGATAATATAAATGGCTGGTTTCCTTTACCACTCCAATAAGTACCTGATTCCTAATAAAAGTGGCCGGTTCCCTTTACCACTCCAATAAGTACCTGATTCCTAATATAAGTGGTCGGTTCCCTTTCACACTCCAATAAGTACCTGATTCCTAATATAAGTGGTCGGTTCCCTTTCACACTCCAATAAGTACCTGATTCCTAATATAATATAAATGGTCAGTTCGCTTTATGACTCCAATAAGTACCTCATTCCTAACATAATATAAATGGATGGTTTCCTTTACAGCACCAATATCTACCTGATTCCTAATGTAAGTGGTCAGTTCCCTTTACCACTCCAATAAGTACCTGATTCCTAATATAAGTTGTTGGTTCCCTTTACCACTCCAATAAGTACCTGATTCCTAATATAAGCGGTCGGTTCCCTTTACCACTCCAATAAGTATCTGATTCCTAATATAAGTGGTTGGTTCCCTTTACCACTCTAATAAGTACCTGATTCCTAATATAAGTGGTCGGTTCCCTTTCACACTCCAATAAGTACCTGATTCCTAATATAATATAAATGGTCCGTTCACTTTATGACTCCAATAAGTACCTCATTCCTAACATAATATAAATGGATGGTTTCTTTTACAGCACCAATATCTACCTGATTCCTAATGTAAGTGGTCAGTTCCCTTTACCACTCCAATAAGTACCTGATTCCTAATATAAGTGGTCGGTTCCCTTTACCACTCCAATAAGTACCTGATTCCTAATATAAGTGGTCAGTTCCCTTTACTGCCCCAATAAGTACCTGATTCCTAATATAATATAAATGGTCAGTTCCATTCATGGCTACAATAAGTACCTCATTACTAACATAATATAAATGGTTGATTTCCTTTACCACTCCAATAAGTACCTGATTCCTTATATAAGTAGTCGCTTCCCTTTCACACTCCAATAAGTACCTGATTCCTAATATAATATAAATGGTCAGTTCACTTTATGACTCCAATAAGTACCTGATTGCTAACATAATATAAATGAATGGTTTCCTTTACAGCACCAATATCTACCTGATTCTAATGCAAAGTGAGAGTTCCTTTACCAATCCAATTAGTACCCGATTCCTAATATAAGTGGTCGGTTCTCTTTACCACTCCAATAAGTACCTGATTCCCAATATAAGTAGTGGGTTCCTTTTACCACCACTCCAATAATATTTGATACCTCACGCTATTCTCTACCTTTACAAGAACCAGATCAAGCCTAAAATTGAGTACTTCTGTCATATTTGGGCAGGAGCTGCTCAGTCTTTACTTTCTAGTCTTGATAGAGTCCAAAAGTTTCACCTCATTGTTGTGGGTGAAAAATTATTTTCCATTCTGCAACCTCTCTTTGACAGATTATATGTAAAAAGCCTCACACTGCTTTATTGTGACTACAATGGAATATGCTTAGACAAACTACATTTCTATATCAATCAGTTTTAATCTTTATGTCTAAGACCCGCCATGCTATGTATCAGGTCATCCCATAAGTTCTGTGCGAATTTTAACATTTTGTTAAAATGAACGAAATTCAAAGAGTACTTTATAATGTCTAATGGAGCTGAACATTATTATGCATTTAAACTGATCAAGTTTTATTTCAGAGAACAATAAAATTAAATTTTGTTTGATTAAAACCTTGCTAACATGGAAGTACCCAAGAATCATTTGAGGCACATAATGCTTTATGAGTTCAAGAAAGGAAACTCAGCAGCCGAAGCAGCTAGAAACATTCACTCAGTTTATGGAGAGGAATGCGTGAATGAAAAAATTTGCAGAAGATGGTTTGCAAAATTCAGAGTTGGAGATTTCACCCTTGAAGATGAAGATCAAACTGAACATCTAGTTGAGTTCGATGAAAAGCTTCTTGAAGCAGCCCTTGAAAAAAATCCTGCTTTATCAGTAGAGGAATTGGCAGTGGTTCTCAGTTCAAACCATACAACTGTTCATCGTCATCTTCAACAACTTGGAAAAGTTCCTAAACTTGGAAAATAGGTGCCTCATGAATTGTCTGAAAACAACCTCAAATCCCGAGTTGACATCAGCTCTTCTCTCCATTCTCGCCAACTTGTTTCACCTTTTGACTGGTGACGAAAAATGGATCTTTTATCAAAATGTTAAGCGTCATAGACAGTGGCTTTTATTCACTTCCATCAGAATCAGTAGTCCGGGAACCAAGTTTTAATTCTGATATAGATTGCTTGTATTTATAAATTGTAAAGGCATGAACCAACTTCTGAGATTTCTATTTCCATCTTAAGGAGCAGCCGGGAAACCACTCTCCCATAAATACTTGCCCACATAGTAGCAATAAGAAAAAGGTTTTACTCACAAATGTTTCCTGAGATCACTCATTATCTAGCAGGCTTGCTCTAAAAATGGAGAAAGAGAACCAGACACAAAAGAAGAAAGAGAATCATTTGAAAAGAAAGAAAATAGGAAACCAGTCTGAAAGAAAGAAGATAGGAAAGGCAAATGGAAAGAAAGAAGATAGGAAAGGCAAATGGAAAGAAAGAAGATAGGAAAGGCAAATGGAAAGAAAAAAGAAGGAAAGGCAAATGGAAAGAAAAAAGAAAGAATGGCAAACTGAAAGAAAAAAGAAAGAATGGCAAACGGAAAGAAAAAAGAAAGAATGGCAAACGGAAAGAAAAAAAGTAAGAAAAACAGAGAGAAAGAGAGAGAAAGGAAAAACAGAGAGAAAGAGAGAGAAAGGAAAAACAGAGAGAAAGAGAGAGAAAGGAAAAACAGAGAGAAAGAGAGAGAAAGGAAAAACAGAGAGAAAGAGAGAGAAAGGAAAAACAGAGAGAAAGAGAGAATTAAAAAAAGAGAGAGAAAGAGAGAAAAGGAAAAAAAAGAAAAGAGAAAAGGAAAAAAACAAAGAGAAAGAGAGAAAAAGAAAACAGAGAGAAAGAGAGAAAGGAAAAAAAGAGAGAGAAAGAGAAGAGGAAAAAAAAAGAGAGAGAAAAAGAGAAAAGAGAAAAAAAAAGAAAAAGAGAAAAAAGAGAAAGGAAAAAGAGAGAGAAAAAGAAAAAAAAAAAAAAAAAAGAGAGAAAGGAAAAACAGAGAAAAAGAAAAAGAAAGGAAAAACAGAGAGAAAATTAAAGAAAAAGAAAAACAATTTTCAAAAGAAAGAGAAAGGAAAAAACAGAGAGAAAAGAGAGAGGAAAGGAAAAAAGAGGAGAAAAGGAAAAAAGAAAGAAAAAGAGAGAAAGGAAAAAGAAAAAAGAAAAAGAAAAACAGAGAGAAAGAAGGCGAAAAGAAAAACAGAGAGAAAGAGAAAGAAAAAAAGAAAAAGAAAGAGAAAAAGGAGTTTGAAGGGAGAAAAAAAGAAAAAAGAGAGAAAGAAGAAAAAAAGAAAACAGAGAAAAAGAAGGCGAAAAAAAAAAAGAGAGAAAGAAAAAAAAGAAAACCAGAGAAAAAAAAAAAAAAAAAAGAGAGAATGAATTCTGAAAAGAAAAATAGAAAAAAAGGAAAAAAAAAACAAAAAAAGAAAAAAAACAATAAAAAAAAAAAAAAAACCAAATGGAAAAAACAGAAAGAAAATTGAAAGTAAGAAAGAATACCAGGATGTAAATAATAAGAAAAGCAGAAAGAAAGAAAGAAAAAATTAAAAAATGGCAAAAGTATGAACATTAGAATAAGGAGAAAAATTGACAAAAAAATCTGTTGATGTTCTCAAAAGAATTTCTAATACCAATGATTGTATGATATTTGAGAATGTCATGTATTTTTAATTTTAGCAAAAGGAGATAATATTTAAAAACTATATGCATCATAAAAGCTAAATTCAAATAACTGATTTTCAAGGCAAGACGTCTGCCTCTGGTTTTTTAGATTCTTACAACACAATCTTGCTGTCTCTTTTATAATCTGATAACTGTAATGACTATCAATATCTGTCCATTACCACATTTATATATATATATATATATATATGTGTGTGTATATATATATGTGCATGTGTGTATATATATATATATATATATATACATACATACATACATATAATTTTTTAAATATAAAAACAACCCGATATCAGTGAAAGAGCTAACATATTCAGTTGTATGGATATGAGTTTTCATATATATATATATATATATATATATATATATATATATATATTTAATATTTATACATTATTATTTATAGATACAAATATTTAAGTAAATGCCTTGTTTATAAAAAAAACAGTATTAACAAGCCTGAAAATAAATGAAATTTCAGAGAAAATATGTCCTCTGACAGGAATCAGAACCATTATTCTCCACAAAACCATCATATAGCCAGACATGCTAAACCAAATAGCTTTTTTATATTTTAAGGTTAGTAAATTTCAATTTATTTTTTTTAAACAACAAATTTCCTCTGATTTCTCTTGAATACTCATATCTGCTTGAGGTGTATCTTAACATAAATAAATGATATCATATTATGAAATGGACTAATTCCGGCCATTATTTTAATGTGTCTTCTGTTTATACATTATTTTTTTTATAAATACAAATATTTAAGTAAATGCTCTGTTTATAATAAACAGTATTAAACACATTTACCAGCCTAAATGGTATAGCACATCATGAGAAATTATATAGATATAATAATAATAAAGTTAATAGTCAGTGTTGAATTAAACCAGGAAACAGTAGTATTAAAAAGTGCTCAATACACGTAATAAAATAAAAATTTAACACAGAGGTTTTAAATATAAAAAATTAGGAGATCAGCCTATGTTCCTAACTTGGTTTCAACATTTCAATATCTTCAGGTGATTTTCATCAATTGATTTTCTAATGCTTTATTTTTTGAAAAAAATTTAATGAATGCTATATTATTTAAAATAACCTTTTAAAAAACACGACAAAAAAATGATAGATAAAAGAAGGAGGAAAAAGAAAAAAAAAGGGCAAATGATTCTTGTATAACATCATTAATGGGAGGTAAATGGAATGTACATTCTTTTCATCCTAGTTCTGAGGAACTCAAAAGAAATTTTTTAGTATAACATTATGCAAAAATATTAACAGAATTCTCTCATTCAAAATTTTTTTTTTCTGTAAATGTTTTAAAAATTTTCTTTTATTTTCTTGTTGATATATATATATAAATATATATATATATATATATATATATACAAAAAAAATTTATGATAAATTGGAAAAAATTTTTATTTTTGAAAATTTCATCCTTCAGGATTTCATTGAACTAAATTTGTTATGTTAATTTTCTTTTTTATATATATATATATATATATATTAAACACATACACTTTCACACACACATCTGAAAAATTTCAAACTAAAGAAAATTAAATTAACTTAAAAATCTTATAAGAATCTGTTTTTTTTTTTTTTTTTTTCATTTTAATCAAATCAAATAATACTATAAAATGGAAGCCATTCAGTTCTTAGCTGTCAACAGGAATTTGGTCATTGCAAGTAGCTATTAAAATTCATTTCATGCAAATAAATTTTCAAAATCCAAATTAACCTTTTTCACTTTTTTTTTGATAGATTTGAGCCAAAATTGTTATAAAAAAACAATTTTTTAGTGTTTTTGACAAAATAAAAATTTTTTAATTTTTTGCATGTTTTGATTTTTAAAGATTAAAACAACTGTTTGTCAGAAAAATTGTCTTGAAATAAAAATTATTCATTTCATTTACAAAAACCCGAATATTTCTATAGTTCTGTTACTGGAAAAGAATAAAATATAAAGGTTTGAAAAATTTTATATACATTTTAACACAGGCTCTAATTTGGGAGCAGAGAAAATTGTCTCTTATATCCGGGTTTCTCTTATATCCGGGTCAATAATTATCTTTAATTAGATTTTATTTGTTTCAAACATTTTAATTTTCTGCCAAAGAATTAAAATTGTTGATTTGTGGTTATTAAAAAAAAAATTTTTAAAAAGGATAGGCATTTCATTGAATTTTGAGAAAATTATACAATATTGCAAGATGCATTTAAGAAAAATATGTTTAACAAGTTTTAAAAAAAAAATCATAAGAACTAAATTTCAGATATTAAGATTTTTTGAAATTATAAAATATTATATTATATATATATATATATATATATATTATAGATAGATAGATATGTGAAAAATATAGTTTTTAATATTTTATGTTTACAAAATATTTATGGGATATTTTATGCTCAATATCACAGATAGAGCATATGATAATATATTTCTGATGAACATAAAAGTTGAATATTCATTAATTTTTCTAAATTTTCATGCTAAATTTGCATAAATATCAAAATTTTTTAATGATTGCATTTCTATTGCTTTAAAAAATGTCTAAAATCATCATTGAATTAAAAAAAAAAATAAAATTTTTATATATATATTTATGAATATAAATATATTTGAAATATGTATGTGTGTGTGAAAGGAAGGATTAACTGGACAAAATTTTAACTTTAAATTTGATAAAAAAAAGTCCAAAGGAAAGTAAAAATATAGAAAAAAAATATAAAAAATATTTGGCCAAAAGAATAAATTGACTTATACTAATATAAAACCTGCCTAAAAATTAAATGATATATATATATATATATATAAAATATAATTATAAAATTCATTTTGAAAAAAAACAATCCATTGAATTTATTAAATCAAATCAAAAAAAAATTTATTTTTAATTTTGATTAAGCATTGCTTGTTTGAATTTTAAGAAATCATATAGAATTTCATTCTTATCATTTTTAGAAAGTTTTTCAAAAATTTTTAAATATACACAGACACACTTAAAAAAACATTTGTTCACATATTTAAAAATCCTTTCAACGAACATTTACAAATAAACAATTTAAATCAAAGTGCAATGAGGTTTGGGAAATCCAATGTAAAATAATATATATATATATATATATATATATATATATATATAAATAAAAATTTTAATCAATCCCAAACAATCCATAAGTCCAAAAAATGATGCTAAAATTTGGTAGAATGAGTTTCTGGAAATTAATCCTAAAGTTTTAACATGATGAAATTTTGAACAAAGTCATATTTCAAAAATCACAATTAAAAAAACATATATAATTTTGTTAACAATTTTGATTTAAGTTTTTGAATTTAACTGTTTATCATTTAAAACCTAAAACTTTTTGAACTTTTTACACAAAACATAAAAATCTATTCAAAAATTGAATTTTTCTAAGAAGATCTTTCATTAAAATTAATTTTCAATTTACATTTTTCATTTGAAAAAAGTCAAAAGAAAAAATGAAAAATTTTTTTTTGCAATTTTTTGATTTACATCATATATATTTTAAAATATATATATTATATATATATAAAAATAAAATTTTTAAAAAAAAAAAGTTGATGATATATATATTATATAAACACACACACACATTTCAATATATATATATATATATATATATATATATAATAAACAATAAAAAATATATATATATATATATTTCAGTATTATATATATTTATAATTTTATATATAATAAATATCCATAAAATATAATATAGTTTTATATTTATAAAACATATAAACAAAAACACACAGTTACAAAAAATATATTGAATATATATATAATATACTTATAAATTTTTTTATCTATTTATATTATATATATATATATAGCCACTGTATAACACATAATTATAAAACACACACCAAATATAAACATTTAATTTTTTATATATATATATATATATATATATATATATATATATTCCATTATATAATACATATATATATATATAAAATTGTTTGACATTGTAATAAAAATTGATCTGAATCTGATAATGAAAAAATTTTTGAAATTTGCATTTTTGTAAAAAAAAAAAACCATTTAAGACAAAATCTTTTTAATTTATGATAATTTAATCCTTTTTTTTTTTTAAATATATATATATATATATATATATATTTAATATTGTGTGTGTTTGTATAATGTTGACACCATCAAAATAAAGCATTTACCAATTTCAATCTTAAAAAAGAAAATTTCTATCAAAAATTTCAGATAAATTTCCTTATAAAAAAAAATATCTTGTAAGTTCTTCTAAATGATCCAAAATTGCCAAAAAATTAAAAAATTTCTAAAAATATATATATAATATATATATATATATATATATATATATATATACATACAGGGTGCAATGGGTAAATTATTGCCATTTTATATTTTTAATTTTTGCATGCATGTGCATTTTTTTTTGATTTTGTTGACTGCACAGTATAGTAGGGTCAGTTGGGCACTGTCTGTGAGAAAAAAGAGCACCATGATGCAATTCATTCCACCAGAAATTTGGAAATGGCATGCTGTACTGCTTGGCATTCACACCAGAAGCTCCAATACAAACATTTCAGAGTGTTTGGGTGTCAATCTGAGGACAGTGCAGAGGATTTGGAAAGAGTTGGATGAGTCTAATGGTGATTACGAAAAGGTGTTTGACAGCTGAAACTCATTCTGATCATTCTGATAAGAAAAGAACCTGAATTTGTTGGTGAGGGCCTCAGACTCAACATGGAGGCCTACATCAAGTGCCTTGAGGAGGTAGTGCTTCCCTGGGTCAAGAGGGTGGCTGCTGGAAGACCCTATGTCTAGCAACAGGACTCTGCACCATGCCACACAAGCAGGAGAACCCAGTTATGGCTGTCAGACAATTTCTGCGACCACATCACCCCTTTTACACCTAACTCCCCAGATTGGAATCCCTTGATTATTATGTGTGGGGTGCAGTTGAGCAAGAGACCAACAAAACTTTCTGTAACACCAAAGATGAACTGAAGGCAAGGATTATGACAGCATTCACCAACTTAAACAAGGAAACCATCCAAAAGAGCTGCAAGAGATTCCAAAGTTATCTGGAGGTTGTGGTTGAAGCCAATGGTGATTTTATTGAATAAATTTACTCTTTTGTACTTCAAGATATTTTTGTATAATTTTGGTAAATATATCTGTTAAAATGAGATGTCAGTGTTATTTTTTTTTTGCGTAATTTAGATGACAATTTATCCATCACACCATATATATATATATATATATATATATATATAAATATTTATAATAAAAAATTTTAAAAAATAACATGAAAAAATAGTAATAATTAATTTATTTATTTAATTTTTTATTTTTTCAGATTAAAAAAATTTTCCTTTAAATTTTTCTCAATATTCATTTTTGCCAAAAAAATTTTATTTTTAATTTGTTTTATTTTTTTATTTTCTGGTTGTATTTATTACAAAAAAAAATAAAAGATCTAAAGAGGTAGGTAAACATTCTGAAGTTTAAAAATAATGAAAAAAATCTATATAAAATTTTTTTTGAATTTTTTTTTTCTTTTTGAATGATATTGCTTTGAATAACCCAGGCATTTGGGATCAATTGGATCTGATTTTTAAAATATTTTATTTTACAAATGCCTCTTTTGTTTATTAAAATTGAGGAATTTTTCTATTCAATAAAGGAAAAATGAAAAATTTATATTTTTCATAATAAAAAGAATTTAAATTTTATTGATAATGTAATAAAATATATAAAAATGATTTAATTTTACTTTAGTTTTTTTTTTTAATCATAGTTTCTGAAATATATAAAAAATAATGTGTTTTAAATATGTACATTTCAATAAAAATTATTTCATTTATTTTTTTAATTATATTTCTAATTACTAAAATGTTCCCATGGTAACATGTTTTTTTTAAAATTTATTAAAATTTTAGACAAATTTGAAATAATAATTTTAACATAACAAAACCATTTGAGATAATTTATATTTTTTTTATTTTCTCCTTTTTTGGAGAATTATTTTGATTGGTCAAACAGGACATAAAAATAAAATACCAAAATATTAAAACACTTCCTTCTTAAACTCTTCAATTTTAAACCATTCATATTTTTTAAATTTAAATTTTTTCATCATATTTTTTATTTTAATTTTCTTTTGACAAAAAACAAATTTATAATAAAAAAAACATAAAAATTTCCTTAAATTTATATTAAAACTTTTTTAAATGGTTTATTGATAATAATATATATATATATATATATATATATATATATATATATATATATATATATAATAAAACACAAAACTAAATGTTATAAAAGGTAATTTATTAAAATATATACAATTTATTTTTTAATTTTTATAAAAAAAAAATTATTTATTTAAAATTTTTTCATTGGTTAAACAATGAAAAAAGATAAAAATTCGTTTATTATATTTAATGGTTTAAAAAAATGAGATAAAATTTTTAAAAACTTAAAAAAACTTTGAAATCAGAATCAAACATCTAAATTTTTTTTTTATAGATATATTAGATGTATAAATATATTTTACAGTTATATATATATTTTATTTATATATATATATAGATAAAAATTCACTTCATCTTTTTTTTGAGTTCAAATATATTTTAATTATTTATTTTTTTATTTGGATTATTATATTTTTTTGTACCATATTAAAACAACATACATCCATTTATTTTCCATGATTTTTTCAACAAATTATAAAAATATATTTAAATATGAAAAATTTTATAATTTCAATAGGGAGTAGACTGTTCTAGTTCATATATTTTTTTAATGGATAAATATTTTATTTTATTCCTTGAGGACATCTAATATGAAATTTCCTACACAGAAATTTCCTCAGTTTTTACAAGAAACAATGGATTGTTATATTTTAAAATAGAATTAATATTACATAACCCAATGATATGTATTTTATTCTATACCCATATTGAAAATGATAAATTTTTCATTTTAAGGGAATAATTAATTTTTTATTTGATAACTAAACAATAAAAAATTAAAATATAAAATTGCACATAGAATATAAAAAAACATTTATATAAAAATATTTATTGAAAAAATAAAATAATGATATTCAGTTTTATATCCAATATATAATATATAAATATAAAAAAAAAAAATGAAATAAACATTGTACAAATATAAATATACAAAGATATATACAAAATATATATATATAAATATATATATATATATATTATATATATATAAATATATGATTTTATCAAATATATAAAAAAATGACATAAATTATTAGAATGCAATTAGCCAAATTTCATTGCACATGAACATTTAACCTCACATGATTTCATGTATCAAAGAATAAAAATAAATCCAAAATAATACACAAAGTAGAATTTACAGAAATCCCCAAAACTCCTTAATTTATTGTTTTGTTCGTCATATTTATAATAGAACCTTCTATTTTTTTAATCTCTTTAACAAAAAAATAAACAAATTTTTTTAAAAAAAAATAAAAGAATTCTTTTAAAAATACTTGAAAAAACTAAAAATAAAATCTCTTTTTTGTTATTATATTTTTATAGTTATTTTGTTGAAATTAAAAGCATTCTTGAAATAATGCTATAAATATTCATATTATATACCTTTTTTTTTCAAGATTCTGATTAGCTTTTTTTCAAATTTTTTAAATTAAAAATTAAAAATCAAATCTAATTTCAAATATAAAAATACTTTGTACAAAAAAGCAACTTTTATTTTTTTTCATTATTTTAAATTATAAAAATTTGACAAAAATAAAAAATAAAATGTCTGTTTTTTTTTTTTAGAAATTTAAATAATAATCTTTTTAAAAAAAACATGACAAAAAGATAATCAGAGATTAAAGCATTTTTTCATAGACAGGGTAGGTGTTGTTTTTTGGTGAATAATTAAATTTCAAATGACAAAAAAAAAAAAAAAACATCGATAAAGGAAAAAAAAAAATTTATAGTTTCCTGAAAATGTGATCTAATTTTAAAAATTGGCTGTTATAATGTAAGCATATTAAAAGTCAAATAGAAATGCAAAATTTAAAAAAAAAACATTGTTTAAAATAGAAAATTTAAAATTTTTTAACTGGCAAGTTTTTTAAAAATAAATATTTTAGTTTGATATAAAATTGACCCCCCATGATTTCAACCTTAAAAACATTCAATTTATCACAAAATAAAATTATCAAACTTGTGAATTAAAATGTGATATGGAATAGATTTAAGAAAATTAATTTGAAAATATTTTATATAATATAAATATAGGAAAAAATAATCATTTGTTTTCTGGTTCATATTAATAAAAATATTTCAATTCTTATTCAGGATAACTATATTAATATTAAGTTTAATATTTAAAATAAATTTTTTTTAATGTTCAAATGTCAATTATTTGGCACCAAAAAATTATATATATGTTATATATAATTTTATGAATATATGAAATAAATAAATTTAAAGATAGAAAATCAAAAATCAAAGGTTACATTAATAAGTTTAGAAAATTTTTTTAGTTGTTTTTAAAATAATTCTTTAAATAAAAAAAAGCTTTCTAACAAGATGGAAATAGTTTCCATTTTGTTCAAAATTTCTTGCTGATGAATAAATATAAATTTCAATTACAAAAATACATATTTTTAAATCTCATTTATTCTTCTATAATACCATGTCTTATTAAGGACATGTTATTCTCAAAATTTTTAAACAATTTAAAAGCATCTTAGTAAATTTTTGTCCAGAGAATTTTCTTATTTTTCAGTTATTATTTCTTTTTATATTTACACAAACTTGTTAGGTAGGTCATATGTTTTTTTTTGTTCCTCTTGCCTTCAATTATGTATATGAATATATAAATTAAAAAAAACCTTTTTATAAATTTGTGCCCCAGAATTTAAAACTCAATTTTTTTTTAATAATAAGGATGTGTTTTTTTTTTTTCATTTTCAATTCTAAAACTTTGTCATTTTTGAAATAAAAAAACAAAATTAAAAATGCAAATATATGTTGAAAATATAGCCAATGATCAAGCTGAAAAATCTCTTCACCTGGGAAGAGATTGTGAAAAACTAAAAATAGGAGGAGTAATATTCAATAACATTTCAATAAAATTTCTTTGTTTATACAAAAAATTATGAAAGTTTTTTTGATTTTTACAATACTCATTTACCTAATCAATAAATTAAACAATCAATAATATGTTAATCAAAACAATATATTATATGACATAATCTCAATTAAGCTCATTAAGAAAATTCATTTGTGCAGATAACTAAAATCTAAGAGTTCATATTTTAATTTATTAATCAAATGTTAAAAATAATTTTAAAAATATCCATTATTCTATATGAGCTTAATAAACATCATATAAGTAAAGGGTGTTCCAATATTATGGAATTGAATTTTTAAATTAAAAATTAAATTTAATATTTATATATTTTCTTTTCTTTCAGATTTAACAACTTAAGTCTTTAGCAATTTCAATCATTGTTTTATATTTAGTTGAATAAATATTTAATGGCATAATTTTGAGTTTTTTAAATTTCTCTAAAAAAATACACAAATTTTGGTAAAATTATATATATATATATATATATATATATATATATATATATATATATATATATATATATATATATATATATAGAAAAAAAGCAAAATGGCCTAACGATTGCATTTAGCATGAAACAGACTGTCATTTTTCTAAGTCTTGACTTCTATGTTCACTTTTATATTTACACATGCTCTATCTCTGATATTGAGCACTTTATCCCATAAATATAGCACATCTTAAGACTATATTTCTTTATATATATATATATATATATATATATATATATATATATATATATATATATTTATAAATGCCTATAATTGATAACAATTGCCATTAGTATTATTTTTTGATATTCTTATATTTAATACTTTTCGTTTTCACTCTCGTAGTCATTTGTGACATCACAAGCTGTGATGCAATTTTCGCTTTGATGTCTCGTATACACAAAGTTTAGTCGTTGTTTTGAAATTTTTCATGCAACAAAAAACAGACTATCATTATTGTTTCATCTGTGTATTGTTTGATATATTAAAAAGTAATTGTCATCTTTGATAATGGCTTATATAAGTTTGAAAGCTTAGATTGGATTTAAACATGTATCAATATGGTGATTTCCTTTCATCTTTCAATGATAATGTTATTAAGCTTATCAGACAATATGAAAGGAACTTAAAATAAATAGACAAAACTTGTCAATATTATTTAATGAAACATGCATTAATAAAAAAATTATATAAATAATATATATACAATATATATATATATATATATATATATATATATATATATATATTTGTGCAGACAGGTGCATACACATCAAAATGAGTTTGACATGCTATGGATGTCTGAAAATGCACACATGATCACAAAAATCAGAAAGTTTACACCAATAATAAGAGTACAAAAAGGAAAAGGAAAAAAAAATGAAAAATATAAGCAGTAAAATGGGGATACCTACTGAGGAGTGGATGGAGACAGGTCTGCCCTCAAAACACTGGAGTCGGGATCCTGGGGCAACATCAATCAACTAAGTGGCAAATTTTTACTCATATTAAATATATATATATATATATATATATATATATAATGGATGGATGTCATACACGGCATACAACTCATTCAGAAATGTTTAAACTAATATTGAGATACAAGGGTTTTTTTTGGTCAACAATTCAGTTGGTTATGTGCCATGCATGATACAAACATAGGCAATCATGTATCTTTTGATTATATATTGACAAAGTACAATTTTTCCACAGATTAGGTTGCCATTTCTTTTTTCAGACTTTTGCCATCCAAGGTGTAGAACCCAGTCTGTCCAATCTTATATACTCATAGCTAGGGGGATAAGAATAGGATTCATACCTTTCCCAAGCATATTAGCATGTAAGTGAATGTAATGGATCCAAGTGGAATTTGAACTTGGCTCTCCACTTCCTTAATCTGAGCTGCTATCCATTACTCCACCATGCCTCCTTAGGTCAATGATTACAAATAGCTTTAAGCAGATGAATCCTCTTGGCCTTAAAGAAGACAATCTTTTATCCAATCTGCTGCTACAGAATCACAAGTAAAAAAACTTTAGCAAATAACAAAAAACACATTAATTATAGATTTCCATTGGCAAAAATAACTAAAATGAATAGCACGTCATGAGAAGAGAAAATAATGGCATAATCAAGGTGTTGACTTTTCACATGACCTCAAACAAATGGTTAGGAAGTAAACTCATGTCAATACTATAAAGAAATTTTACTTTAGTTTCTCTTGAGAAACCTATCATTCTGAAAAAAACAGTTTGGAAAAACAATTTTAATTTTTAAACGTTTTTGTATTCAGTTCTTTGGGAAAAAAGTGTAAAACAATTTGCGATAGCCATCAACATTAAAATCAAATCATATGTGCAGATATTTCTTGGCTGTTCAGTTTTTTTTTAACTTTTAATGGATTAAATAATAAAAATTATTTACATCAGGGTTAAATTTTAATGTTTTACAGCATTAATTCAAAAATTCTCAGAACCAATCCAAGAGTTATAGGATAATTTTTTATTATATATTTTTACATGCTGAAAAAACATTTCTTTAAAAAAAAGTTTTTCATTCTTGAAAAAAATCACAATAGATTTTGGTTCCCAAGGTTTATTTCTAAGATGCAATAAAGCATGTCAAAACAAGAATGCATCTTTGTAGTGGATAATTTTTTATTTGAAAATGTAAAAATGTATAAATATAAATGAACAAAAGTTGATACAATTATATTTAAAATATTTAAAATATGTTTATACATTCTTTTATAGATACAAATATTTAAAGTAAATCTATTTGTAAATTTTTAAATACATTTTTTTTACATTTTATTTATTATAAAAGAAAATTTATCATAAATATTTATATTATAAAAAAAAGAATGTATAAAAACAATAAGAACAAAAAATATATATATATTTATATATATATATATATATATATATATATATATTATTTCAAACATGTGGATACTTATTTGAAATGTTTAATGAAGTCCATCATGCCCAAACAAAAAACATGAAAATTTTAAACAAATTTTTAAAACAAAATGGAATCTTCATGTTCAAAATACTAAGGATCTATGGAATTTTAGTTCATTTTTCTTCAATGCACAGACCGATATCCAAATATTTTATTTTAAAAAAAAAAAATAGATTGTTTTTTAAAATTGGATTAAATGTATTTCCATTAATCCTTAGAAATATTAAAAATATATATATATATATATAGATAATATTAGTGGTCACTATATATTTCCAAAATGATAGAATCTACATAGAGCTCAAGTCCAGAAATTTGCAAGAATATAAAATAATCATATTTAATATTCCATTGGTTATAATTGAGAAAATAGACAGACACATATTTAACATGATATCAAAACAAATTCAATTATTAAAAAAAGAATTTTTTTATGTCTTGCATTTTCAAATTTTTGAAGTAAGATTTAATAATGTTTGATATTGTCATGAAAATGGTGGATAAACTGTTCACAATTTTGATCTTAATATATGACATGGAAAAAATTCTAAAAATTTAAACAGACAAACAATTTGTTGGTTTTTTAAAAATCTTTGTTTTAGGAATACTTGTTAAATTAATACACGTTTTATATATATATTTTATATATATATATATATATATATATATATATAAAAAAATTATTCCTGAAAAGCAAGACAATAATACCACTATTTTTACTTGTTGTTGGTAAAAAAAAAAATGAGAAACTTTTGTGAAGAAAATTTTTCATTTAGAAAATAAACTTTAGAATAGAAGTTTTTTTTACATCTACATTTTTAAAATTAAAAAATAAGACTTTTTATTCATTAAATTTGAATTGCTTAAATTCATTAGTTCAGCAAAAAAACAAGGAAAGTTTTTTGAGCAATTGCCATGAAAATTTTAATACTTAATATTAAAAGACTAGCAGCATGGCCTGGCATTGCCCAGTGCTTGATTCAAAAAATCGTACGACTCATACAGCAATCGCTATCAATTGACTTAAAATATTTTTGCCCTTCCTTGCTTTTAAAGCTTTGCCGTGCTGATGTTGCTACATGCCTTACGTCTTGCCTATCTCACACTACGAATTTTTTCTAAGCTCTATACTAAACATTAAATCTGTTACGAAAAAAGAACAAAATGAACACAAAACGATCAGCTTTAAAAAAGGACTCGTAACTGGAAAAACCGAATGAAAAAAGAATGTTAACAACAAATACTTTTTCACACCCAACCCAGTTCTGCGGAATCAGAATCAATGTTGAGTTTAAGCAAGCGAATGAGCCAATTGGAGTAAAGTGCCATGCAGATTTAAATTTTTCCCACTTGTGACAAATGCAGCTATCGATTTTTTTTGCATGCTAGTTAACATTCGTGTCAGTCAGCTGTTGGCTCTCATGCTGGCCAATAGAATCTTCCTGCCTATTCGTGGCAGCCAGCTATAGGCTCTCACTCTGGCCAGTAGAAAATGGCTGCAAACTACATGAAAACTGCCATAGAAGCATGGAAAAATCGATTATTTCCACTATTGATGGGAGTTGGGAAATGCAAAGTTGGTTTTGGCCTTCCCGCTAACTTGGAGCATGTGTATGTAAATTTTGGTGCAAATCCATCAAAAATTGCGGCCGTGCATTCATTACACACACACATCCTGCCTTTTATAGATAGAGATGGCAGAAAGAAAGTGACTGATGTCAAGATGCTGATAACATTACAGAACCTTCTTTGGATTTTGTCAACAATCTTGAGATATATAGCAGGAACAACAAACCAAGTATGGCAGCAATAATCAATGCACAGATGAATGGTAGATTTTTAAATGTGCAAGAAGGATTCTGATGATAAAAATTGTCTGGCATGACACAGTGCAATCAACATTTTTAGTGCCCATTTTTAAGGCCAAATCTTTGATTCAACATAACATCTCCACTTCATGTCAATGGAAAACAAGAGACCAAGAAAGCACAAAGATCTACTCTCCTGGAGGTTAGCATTAGCCAATACTGATGTAAGGCGGAATAGCTCCTCTACAATGATTAAATGATAGCAGTTTTATTTTGGAAGTGTTAAAATTAGCATGCCATTCCTTGGCCTAGTTAACCACTGACTGAAGGTCATTTTCAAGAGCAGCTGCCAGTTTTACTTTGTTGGACATATTGGAATTGCTTCTAAGACTGAAGTAAATAGTTGTGTCATCAGCAAAAATACCTAGTAGCGAACTGATAACCTTGGGAAGTTTACCGATAAACAATGAAGATCCAAGGAGAGAGCTCCAAAGGACTCGCACATTAATGTGAAATAATCTAGAAGCATGTCTATTCAACACGACCATCATTCCATGACTTATTAAGAAAAACTTAAATATTTGTCCTGATACACCATAACTCTTGAACTTGTGGAGAAGGCCAGCATATCAAATCCTGTTGAATGCCTTTGAGATATCTAAAGCCACTGATCAAGCCCCACCATTCTTAACTAAAGTCTAATAGACAAATTTAGTAATTGTTAACACATTGGTAGTAGACCTGGAAAAAACAAAAGCCATATTGCTTATCCAAAAGAAGCCCATGTAAATTGAGATGCTTATCCAATTTAAAGTTATATGCTACGTATAATTGGGCAGCAATTTTTCATTTATTCAAGTTTGGCTAAAAATCAGTGAATGTTCTTTATTAGGAATATTGTTCATTTATTTTTTTCTGTATTTCCAAACATTTACCTGGTTTCCAATACATATTCATCTCAGTTCTTTCAGCTATCATTAGTCATTATCAAAGGCTTTTGTTTTTTAATGTCATTTTGGTTTTAATATATATATATATTAAACTTAGCCTATCACTTTGGAAAGCTATGCATTCATCTCTTTCCTCAGCTAAGGGTTAAATAGACAAGCTGGGCTTTTTAGCCTTGGCTGGCAACCAGCTTAAGAGAAGGTCAACTGAATACAAAATGTGAATCAGTTCTCTGCATTTAATTCTTCTAAGAAGGGTGGATGGTTCTGTACAAAGCTTCACAACTATAATCAAATATCATATGTGTAGGGTGTTCTGGCTGTTCAGTTCTAACAGCTGAATTATTGGATCCTCAACACAGAAGAGGATAGATATATATATATATAAAATTATTATAACAGATAAGATTTACTCTGTCCAGTTTTATTTAAAAAAATTCTCAATACACAATTCAAAAAACTAAAAGTGTAGAGCTAGTAAAATCTAAAATATGACAAACACTAACCTTTTCTACTACCATAGTTTCTTCTGAGGAAGCCTTCATTAGTATTTTTGTTATATTGGAATTGTATAATATAAATATATATTTTATATATTATACTCACACACACACACACACAAGGGGTAACAGTAAAATTGTCCAATTGTTAATCTCTGAACCATTGTATCTTAGAAATGATTACAGATATCTTACTGGAATTCTTCAAGGTGTTTTTTAACACTATTGGACTCCACTTTAAGCAATAAAAATGTATAATTACTCTCTAAGCTTAACAGAAGTATCATAATGAAATCGATCATAAATGAAAATAACATGTTTATCATTAATCATAGTTAAGGATCGGAAGCTCATGAAGTATTGAAATAAAGCTCAAATATATATATATATATATATTATTCCAGGTTCATTTTCCAACTTATTCAAGATGATCTTCTCCGTCTCTAACCTTCTTTTTCTGTCCTTCTGGAGTAACAAATATTGTCTTATTTTTAATGTACGATTTCATTTTTAAAGTCTTTTCTGTCTTTTGGCTTTGTTCTCTCACATGGAAAAATTTTGATTATCAATGGAGTTAGATCTTTTGTAGTTGAAATGATGATTGCTCTTCCTGTTGTGACCTCTTGATCCAGTTTCTCTCTCTACTGTTCCCTCTTTTTTAAACTTATTCACCGTTCTCTTGATGTTTCTTGAATGGACATTGAAGATGGAAGCCAAAGTATGAATGTTGGTACCATTACTGAAGACCTGAACGATCTTTTTCCACTCACCATTGCTCAGTTGGGAAGACAGTGGGTCTGATATAAAACAATTTTAACCTGCTCTCTTTTTAGCTGAATAGCTCAAAGGGTTTTTCAGTGATTCTTATGAAAAATGGTGTCAAGATGGCTTAACATCTTATCTGAAAAACTTGGTAAAATTAGTTTAGTGTTCTTTTTTATATAAAAAATTTTGTAGGATGGACAATTATCCCATGATGTTTCATGATTTGGACAATTTTTGCTATGACACCATATATATATATATATATATATATATATATATATATATATATATATATATAGGATAATTTTTTTTTGTGTCATAAATCGACAAAAATGTATTTGTTAAAAAAGTAATGAAAAAGGCATTAATTTGTTTTAGTTCTTGAAACCTGTTAAAAAATACACCCAAATTTGATTTTACCATATATGCCCAAAATTTGATAAAAAATCAAATTATTTCAAGGTTCATTTTTTCATTTAAAAATTATGTAATTGGATTGTACTTGCATATTTTTTAATGCATTTAACACTTTATAGCTATAGCCTAACATACAAACTTACAAATAAACAAAAACAACTACCAGAAGGTTCCAGAAAGTCATAGTGCCACTATATTTATATATGATTTTAGAAGTTTCATGTTGTGGGCAACATTTTTAAACAAATAAATTGAATTAAACTCTTTTTCATTATTTTTTAATAGAAGTTCATTGAATTAATGAATGCAGGAAAATGAATTTTTTTTATATATAAATATATATATATCATATATATATATATATATATAGATATAGAGAGAGTTTTTTTATATGGCAAATATACCTTTTTAACATATACCAAATGAAATGAAATTTTGTAAAAATAATAGTTGAGAAACAAAAAAAAATGAAGATACCATTTCCACTAATGTCTTATTATGTAGGAGTTATGAATCTATTTTTCCATCATATGTGTATAGTAGTCTGACTGTTCACTACTAAGAGCTGAATTGTTGGACCCTCGTACATTAAAGAAGATGGGAGAGTCCATCATATAGATAGATATAGAGAGTGTGGATGTACAAATCAACACTATATGGTGACTGTCAATTTCACACCTCAAGTAATCTTCAGACCACATGCATAAATATTAAATATTTCCCAGTGTTCAATTCCAGATAAAATTCAGGATTTCAAATGTCGATTATGAAAACTGACAGTCTTTTAATTTTGCATTCTAAAAAAATGAAATTATTATTTCACAAAAAAATTATTTAGCCTTGTACCTTACATAGCTAAGAAAATATAGATATAGAAAAATATAATGATAAAAAGGATAAAAAAATGAAAGAAAAAAGAGAGAAAGTAAAGAAACATTTGAAAGAAGGAAAACATGCTGAGAAAGAGAAAAAGAAGAAAATGTGGAAATTAAGTTAAAATATAGACATAGGGAGTGAATGATAAAGAACAAATGGGAATAACAAACACATAAAAGACAATGAGACAGAATGAAAATGGGTTGAGAGAGAGAGAGATAACAAAGGAGAACTGTGAAAAAGATTGAAGAGAGAGAGAGATAACAAAGGAGAACTGTGAAAAGAAAAAAAGAGATAGATTTTTCATAACAAAGGAGAACTGTGAAAAAAGATTGAAAGAGAGAGAAAGAGAGAGAATAAAAGGAGAACTAATTAAAAAAGATTGAAAAGAGAGAGAGAGATAACAAAGGAGAACTGTGAAAAAGATTGAAAAGAGAGAGAGAGAGAGATAACAAAGGAGAACTGTGAAAAAGATTGAAGAGAGAGAGAGATAGAGAGAGATAAAGAAAGGGAATTGTGATAAAGACTGAAAATTGAGCAAGAGGAATAATAAAATAGAAACACGAAAAAGACTGACAAAAGAGAAAGAAAGAGAACTGAAACAGATTGAAAAGAAAAAGAGAGAGATGAAGAAAGAGAATTGTGGAATAAATTGAAAAGAGAGAGAGAGAGAGATAAAGAAAGAAAATTGTGAAATAAATTGAAAAAGAGAGAGAGATAAAGAAAGAGAATTGTGGAATAAATTGAAAAAAAAGAGAGAGAATGAAAGAAAAGAAAAGAAATAAATTGAAAAAAGAGAGAGAGAGAAAAAGAAAGAGAATTGGAAATAAATTGGAAAGAAAAATAAGAGAGAGATAAAGAAAGAAAAAAATGGAATAAAATGAAAAAGAGAGAGAGATAAAGAAAGAGAATTGTGGAATAAAATTGAAAAAGAGAGAGAGATAAAAGAAAGAGAATTGTGGAATAAATTGAAAAGAGAGAGAGAGATAAAGAAAGAGAATTGTGGAATAAATTGAAAAGAGAGAGAGATAAAGAAAGAGAATTGTGAAATAAATTGAAAAAAAGAGAGAGATAAAGAAAAGAGATGATGAAAAAGAAATTGAAAAGAGAGAGAGAGATAAAGAAAGAGAATGGAATAAATTGAAAAGAAGAGAGAGAGAGAAAGAAAGAAAGAATTGTGGAATAAATTGAAAAGAGAGAGAGAGAGATAAAGAAAGAGAATTGTGAAATAAATTGAAAAGAGAGAGAGAGAGATAAAGAAAGAGAATTGTGAAATAAATTGAAAAGAGAGAGAGAGATAAAGAAAGAGAATTGTGGAATAAATTGAAAAGAGAGAGAGAGAGATAAAGAAAGAGAATTGTGGAATAAATTGAAAAGAGAGAGAGAGAATAAAGAAAGAGAGAGAGAGAGAAATAAATTTTAAAAAGAGAGAGAGATAAAGAAAAGAGAATTGTGAAATAAATTGATAAGAGAGAGAGAGAGATAAAGAAAGAGAATTGTGGAATAAATTGAAAAGAGAGAGAGAGATAAAGAAAGAGAATTGTGAAATAAATTGAAAAGAGAGAGAGAGATAAAGAAAGAGAATTTAAGAAATAAATTGAAAGAGAGAGAGAGAGATAAAGAAAGAGAATTGTGGAATAAATTGAAAAGAGAGAGAGAGAGATAAAGAAAGAGAATTTGGAATAAATTGAAAGAGAGAGATAAAGAAAGAGAATTGTGGAATAAATTGAAAAAGAGAGAGAAAAAAGAAAGAGAATGGAATAAATTGAAAAGAGAGAGAGAGAGATAAAGAAAGAGAATTGTGAAATAAATTGAAAAGAGAGAGAGAGAGATAAAGAAAGAGAATTGTGAAATAAATTGAAAAGAGAGAGAGAGAGATAAAGAAAGAGAATTGTGAAATAAATTGAAAAGAGAGAGAGAGAGATGAAAGAAAGAGAGATGGAATAAATTGAAAAGAAGAGAGAGAAAAAGAAAGAGAATTGTGGAATAAATTGAAAAGAGAGAGAGAGATAAAGAAAGAGAATTGTGGAATAAATTGAAAAGAGAGAGAGAGAGATAAAGATAAAAGAGAATTGTGAAATAAATTGAAAAAGAGAGAGAGAATAAAGAAAAGAATAGTGGAATAAATTGAAAGAGAGAGAGATAAAGAAAGAGAATTGAGAAATAAATTGAAAAGAGAGAGAGAGATAAAGAAAGAGAATTGTGGAATAAATTGAAAAGAGAGAGAGAGAGATAAAGAGAGAATTGTGGAATAAATTGAAAAGAGAGAGAGAGAGAGATAAAGAAAGAGAAATTATGGACCAAATTGAAAAGAGAGAGAGAGAGATAAAGAAAGAGAATTGTGGAATAAATTGAAAAGAGAGAGAGAGATAAAGAAAGAGAATTGTGGAATAAATTGAAAAGAGAGAGAGAGAGATAAAGAAAGAGAATTGTGGAATAAATTGAAAAGAGAGAGAGAGAGATAAAGAAAGAGAATTGTGGAATAAATTTTAAAGAGAGAGAGAGATAAAGAAAGAGAATTGTGGAATAAATTGAAAAGAGAGAGAGAGAGATAAAGAGAATTGTGGAATAAATTGAAAAGAGAGAGAGAGAGATAAAGAAAGAGAATTGTAGAATAAATTGAAAAGAGAGAGAGATAAAGAAAAACTGTCATAAAGATTGCAAAGAAATAGAGAGAAAAAGAAAGAGGGGAGAGAAAGATAAAAAAAGAGAACTGTGAAAAAATATTAAAAATAGAGAAAGAAAGAAAGATACAAATTTAAAACAGGGAAGAATTAATGTACAAATTTGTTTTTTTTTTTTTATATTTAGTGAGATTGAAAAGATCCCCATCTTTAATTTTATGCTTATAGTAGGCAGAAAATCTTAAAATTGATTAAAATAATTTTTTTTTTTAGCTTGTGTGTGGTGGGGAGGAGATACATTTTTTTTAACATCAACATTATCATGTAATAATGATAATGATGATCTAAAAAGAATTAGAAAAAAAGACAAAATAACGTTGATGATGAGGAAATTTTAAACGAAAGAAATCACGATTGACAACTCTGAGATAGAGTCAGGATAAAGTCTGCATCCCCAAACTGTCTATATGCAAAAATTATTCCTTTTCATTGATCCAAATATAATAATTTTAATAATTTGTCCCTAATTATAAAAAAAATACTGTGACATTGTTTTTTGGAGAGCTTTCATTTTTCGTTTTTTTCAGATGATAAATTTGATTTAGTGGGGTTTCTTTTTTTTTTCACAAGATGATAAATTGGTTACCTGTAACACTATGTACAGATATACAGGGAGCTAATTTTCAGAGATCAGTAATCTTACTTTAGAGAAAGAATCCAATTCACTTAATTTAATGGTAGCCCATCTATTACAAGATAGCAAAGTGACTATTTAAAAAAGATATTTATAAAACTAGGACATGTTTTAAACTCAGAAAAAAAAAATGGCATTATTAGATTTTATGTGTATAAATATGTCTATGAAGTAAGTATATTCAAAAATATTTTAAGTTATAGCAGTGATTGTCAAACTATTTTGGCTGATGGACACTGTTCACCTTAAGTCAGGATGTAATTACCCTACTTTCCAAGATTGTCTGACTTTATACATTCCGGATAATATGTATATATTATTGAAAATCTCCATTCTTTTCCCTTTTAGTATGTATTATTTTTGTAGTGTATTATTATTTATGCATGTATTATTTTTGTAGTGGCAAAAAAACAAAAGAGCTAGCAGATAGGAAACCTACCATGACATTTCAGTTGTGTGAATTGAGGCACATTGTGGGATATGTCTTGGGGAGTTCTGAAGTTAACATTTTGAGATTACCAATTTGTGGCTCCAAATCCTCCATGAAACTTAGGCTTGTGGGGTGGGATTCCTGACTGGTTGAAAGCTTCTGAGTTATAAGATGTGCTGATGTTGCACGAGAGGGTTTTGGGGAACCATTCTGATGTACCTGAGTGTATTCATATTAATCATTTGGAACCACTGGTAAAATGTAATCCAAAAAAGAAAACACTCACTGTATGATAGAAAACTGGTATAAAGTAAGTATATATATATATATATATATATATAGTGTATGTTCTGGTGACATGTTTCATTGAATAATTTAGACAAGTTTTGGCTATTTATTTTCAATTGAATCCTTTCATATTCATGGACAATCTATTAGGTGTAACATTTCTAAACATTTGAAACATACCTGTTCACATTCACAATTCAGAAAAATTCTTGTTGAAAATACTTCTATACTTTTTCATTAAAAAGAATAAAAATAAACTAAAAATTCTCGAAGCTATCCATATTAAAAAAATTTAAATCAAACCTTAAATAATTAATACTCTATAAATGTTTCGAAATGTGTACAATAGATAGTTCGAAATGTTAAGGTTTGCACTCATACTTTTTTACTACTTATTTCCAAAAACCTCTCCACAACAATACTTAGTTACTTCCCTTTGACGGTGTAGGCGATCATGCACTAACTCAACGTTCTTCACTACACAAGTAAGAAATTTAACTTCCAAATGTACACAACAATTTTGTATTCGAAAATAATGAACACTACAGTATTTATCTTGTCATAAACAACACTCTGATGATGACATTGTACTATGTCGAAAGTACTCGGAATAAAAAGAAATATGTATCAACACAACGATTTTCTCTCGTCTTTCTATAATTGATAGTGGTTTACTTATTACCGATAATATATCTTTCGTTCACTTTTTTTTTTAGATAATAATTTAATGTTAATGCTTCAAATAAGTTCTTTTATCAATAAGCTAGAATATATTTGTAGCATAACACATTAAATATCCATAGAATTAAGAATTAGTATATTCAGTAATTTAAGATATCTAGTGTTACATTATCTGACATAACTAATATCACAAAGCATTGGTGATTCATTGATAACAATTGATGTTTTCTCTTTCCAAATATATTAGAATATTGTTCCATTAATAATCATGTCCTGACATGTTGATGTTATGTAAACAATTATGATCTGTTTTACTCTATTTGTGGAAAATCTGTAGTAAAGAAATAGAGATAAAAAATGTATGGGTTAAAAAAGTTGAATAAAAAAGAATGTTACGAATACTTTTGGATAATAACAGGTTATGTGTAGTGTTTGCTCTGTTTTGTATAGGAACCAACACAATAGACAAAAGATAAAGAGAGAGCTTTTGCTTTTAGAATTATATTGATAAGAAACAAGCAAATCATAGTAAAAATTGCTATATTGGTTCCGGAAAAATTCAAGAATACAACAAAAAGAATCATGGATCTTATGTAGTATTCTGTATTCTACTTATTATGAAGAAATTCATTTAGAGTAAGAAATTTGTTAGATAAAAATAATTCCCGTTGGTACCAAAAATAAAAAAAAAATTGCATATATTTAAACTATTGGTTTATTTAAACTTTGATTTATTGCATTAGTGTAAGTGAATTAATATAGAATTTTGGCTTTATTATCAATGCAGAATGATGAAAACTATTTATAGATAACTCTAAAAGTCTAATATGCTGTAATGTATAATGTTAATAAATATACATCAATATCCGCTGCTCATTCTTTTCATTTAAAAGAAACATAGCAGGCTTAGAAAAATGTTCTTGAGAAAATCATCTAAAGATATTACATATGTTATTGAGTCAGCAGTCAGGATATAAAAATTCCTATATTTTTCTCTGTGGGTGGGACAGCAATGCCAACGATTTGCATTGGGTTCGAAAAAAGAATAACCAAAGTAACTACGGGTTGGTACCAAAAATATAAAACTTAATATTCTGCCATCTTCATATTAATACTTGGTTAATGCAAATATACTTTGTTTTTGTATCTTTATTAAATGAAGGAACTAGTTTTATGTATTTGTATTAAATATCATATCGCCACTGCAACATATGACCAGAGGAAGCGTTATAAAGCTATACTAAAGAAGGCAATCACAGAGTAGCATCAGTTCACATATTGAACCTAGAAGCTTCTAAATGTTCTACCTGTCTTGTATCGTCCTCACCAGCTACCATCATGTATACACCAAAAATAAAAATGACTTGACCTTTAAACTCACCTTCAATATCGAAGCAACCGCCAATATATATTTTTTTAAATTACAATGGAAATATATACTTATAAACGTAAATTAGATTTTATAGATTGGGTCGGAATAAATGTTTATAGATTTTTTAAGAGAATTTCAGTAATTCACTATTTAGCTTTTTGTACATAGATTTATTCAATCATAAATGTTCCATTTTGTTCTCCTACCATTTTCAAAGTTTGAGGCAGCTTCATGATGCCATCCCCGGGGAACTTGGTGCATTGCTGGGAGAGTAATTGACCTAGAAAGTATCTATATAGGATTCTAAAGATTTTAAGTTCTTCTCATTAAGAGAATTTTGTGCTAAGGTTGTAGTACGTGGTAATCAGAATGTTCAAAGTTAGCCAAGTTGTACAAATTTCTATCGGGTTTGTAAAGATATATCATTCATCAAAGATGACATTCTTAATACTGACCAATTACGGATACTTTTCATCAAATGCTGCTTATGACCAATCAGTTCGCCATCAGTACCAAACATGATACACACGCTTGGACGGCCATGTCTCGTTCGATTCATGCCTGATCGGCAGAAGATTTTCCGCAATAAGTTACCATTTCTTTCTGCGTACCCAGGCTATAGTACCAAATGTATAGTACCCAGTCTTCCATAGCTGTAGACAGAAGATATGGATTCATAATTATTCTCAAGGGTATTTGCGCATAAGTGAATATAACGAACTCAACTGGAATTCGAACTCAGCTCTCCGATTTCTCATTCCGAGCCGTTATCCATTACCCCACAATGCATGTCTGAATTCAACGTTTTATTTGCGGAAGGAGTTCGTAAACACAATGTCCTTCAATCCCATCCGAAAGACATCATCATCATCATCATCATCATCATCATCATCATCATCATCTTTGTGTATTGACTGGTTGTTATGATGGTTAACGGTAACCCATGTCGTTTTCCTCAGGATCATTTGTTGTAAAGAATCCATTTTTCGTTGTTTGTAATAGTTCTTTAACAAAAAAAAATGCGTCATTTTCTGGCGTTTAAACAGAAGTGGAGATGCCGACCATTAATTTTTTCCCGTTAAATCGTGAAGCACCCAAGCATCATAGCTTTTTATGTATACAAGTGTTTTCAAATTCCGTACAACTTTCATATGTGGGGTATCACATCGTGGGACTTGGATTGTTTTTAATCAGTGTTTCAATTTGATCATCATCAATGACCGCAGACCTCGATTTTACAGATAAGAATTTTCACTTCTGAACATAGAAAACCATTTATGAACACTACTCCCTGCTATGGCACCATATCCACAAATCTTTTAGCTGTTTCTGTACAGAATTATTTTCTTTTTGTAAATAAAAGAGCATCAAATGTCAAAAATACATCATATTTTCCTCCGTTTTCACGTTCAACGTAAATATATTTAAAATTCAAAATCCACAAGCCAACCATCTATCTATCTATCTATCTATAGATAGATAGATGATAGATAGATAGATAGATAGATAGATAGATAGATAGATGTGTGTGGTGTGTATGTGTGTGTATGCGTGCGTGTGTGTTCTTCAAGTGTTTCTCCACTATATTCCACCAGAATGAATGGTAATTCATAGATTAAAAAACACACACACAAAAAGGAAACTGTGCCGAACAATGATTGTATATATTATGAACTGATATAGCATTAATAAAAATAATAAAATAATTATTAAATAAGTTTATAAATATAATAAAATAAAATATGATGAAAATAAAAATGTATTATAAAATAAATACAAAATTAAATCACTTCTGATAATTGAAACAATTTTTAATGACGTCTGTTATTGGTGTATAATATTGTTTCCCAAGCCCCTTTAAAGAAATTGAAAAATTAGAAATCAAAGGAAGAATCGAAGTCGTCCAGATATTGACATCACTTAGCTAGAATATGATTGCTAGAGTAACGAGAAGACATGCGCTTACGTGAGTGCCAATGAAAAATACGATGTACTAGTTGTGTTCAAACTTAATGATACCATTATCGGTAGAAATGTTGTCAATTATTATTTAAAAGCTTCCGATACCTCACAATCATTTGTTGACGGCATTCTCTTCCCACCCCGCTAAATAATATCTCACCCATGCATGTGTACTTCAAGCTCCCTACACCGACTCAACGAAACAACCAAGTTGTCAAAGAAATCAAACACAATGGGCGAGTGACAAGGACATCACGCCCAGTTAAGACCACCCAGTTCGGTTCGTTTATCTTAAAGCTCTTTGTTTCCGTTGCCATCTTTGTTCTTGCTACTGCTGCTATTTTACGTTAGAGAGATTTCATATTGGATCGTGTGTTTTTCTGTATTTGTGAATACTTTATGTGTAAACATATTAGTCTTCCTATTAATGTGCTACACTCATCTTTTGTAGGTGAAAATACGTAGATTAGTGTACGTTACGCCAGTCTATATATATGTAAACAGATTATATATTAGTATGTTAATTTTCCAGGATATGGTCTTATTAATGTACCTACGTACAGCTAACAGATTTATTGATTTATCTATGCAAATACTTAATAATTGTACAATAAATGTTTTCAATCTGATGACGTTCTACACTACTTCAAACAAAAAGGCTATGAAAGAATCCCTCATCAATACTGGAAAGACCGATGATAGTTATTGTAGCTTAGAAATCTATTTCCTAAAAAAAAATTGTTTAATAGAAAGATTTTATAAGTTTTAATCAGCAGTTACACTGGCTGCCGTCAATTTATGCCGAATGTTTCCTTATAAGGGAAAGGCTAATATTAGCATTACCATTATCATTGATTTTATGCTACGCCATCTCACCCTTAACATATGGGATCTGATCAAATAAAATAGAAAATTTGTGCCTGACAATTGGCATATGCATCAAATTGAGAGTTGCATCAAACCTCGAGGGAGAAAATATTATTAGTATAAAATTTAACTCTGTTATTTTGCAACGAACACTGTTTTATTACCATCAGTATTCATTGTGCGCACTTGTATATTGTATTAAGTTTATATATATATATATATATATATATATATATATATATATATATATATATATATATATATATATTTCTGGTTCTGTAGATTTTTATTTAATTAGATACGCATATACGCGTACACACTAGTATACACGTCTCCAAATATACAATATGAGACGGGTAAATTGTCGCCATTTTATATTTTTAATTTTTCGCATGCGCATTGTTTGTTTTTTTATCTTATCGACTGCACAGCTTAGTAAGGTCAGGTGGGCACCGACTGTTATAAAAAAGAACACCATGACGCAGTTCACTTCACTAGAAATTTGGAAATGGCATTCTCTACTGCTTGGCATTTATACCGGAAGATCCAATAAAAGCTTTTTATAGTGTTTGCGCGTTAATCTGAGGACAGTGCAGAGGATTCGGAAAGAGTTGGATGAGTCTAATGATGATTACGAATGTACGGCAACTCGGAAAACTCACTCTGATTGTTCTGATAAGAAAAGAACTCCCGAATTTGTTAGTGAGGGCTTCTGATTTAACACGGAGGCCTACATCAAGTCCCTTGAGGTCGTAGTTCTGCCCTGAGTCAAGAAGGTGGCAGCTGGAAAACCCTATGTCTGACAATAGGATTCTGAACCGTGCCACACAAGCAGGAGAACACCAATTATGGCTGTCAGACAATTTCTACAGCCACATCACCTCTTACATCTGGCCATCTAACTTCCCAGACTGCAACTCCCTTGATTATCATGTGTGGAGCACAGCTGAACGAGAGGTGAACAAAATTCCTTGTAACACCAAAAGATGAACTGAAGGCAAGTAGTATGACACCATTCACCAATTTAAACAAAGAGACCGTCCATAAGTGTTGCAGGAGATTCCTAAGTAATCTGGAATCCGTGGTGATTTTATTGAATAAATTTACTCTAGGATTTCAAGATATTACAATTTTGTAATTCTGTTAAAATGAGATGTCAGTGTTATTTTTATGTTTGAGTAATTTAGACGACAATTTTCATATACACACATATATATATATCTATATATATATATATAATATATATATATATAAAAAATAATTAAAAATAAATATCAAACTGTTTTTGGACATATTAGGAAATTTTATAAGAGAACTATAGATTTATAGAAATATTTAGAACGCTTGCATTTACCAAATTTGCATCAGTTTATTTTTTGTTTTGAATATTTTTTTTCATTACTGGTTTACTGTGTCCCCAGTTTTCTTAACATATGAGAAAAAATGCAATGATATTGGGGGGTTGCCTAAAGAATTGGTGGATTGACGTCCAACCAGCTCTTTAAAATGGCAGATGTGTTTTGTCCTGGAAGGGATATTGTTTTTGAAAAGAAAGGGATCTTTGAAACATAGAAAATTTTTAAGCAAATGTCCCTTTCCAAATAGAAATGTCATTGTGGATTATTTAATAAATGGAAAGAAATTCATGAAAAAATCAGGTAGAATGGAAAAAGAATATAAAAATTAAGAAATTTATCTTCAAATAATATAATAAATAAAGAATGGAAAATGAAGTACATGCAAAAAGAAAGAAAAGATAGAAAAAGAAATATAAAATAAAAAAAGAAAAGATGAGGTTAGATCAATAAGAAAGAATGTAAATAAATAAAGGAATCATTCTAAAGAATGGAAAATCAAGGAATAAAAAGAAAGAAAGAAACAAAAATGAAGGAAAAGAAAATCTTTTTTGTTTAAGAAAGATAGAAAAGAAAAAAAGAACGAAGAAAAGAAAAAGAAAAGTCTAATATTAAATAAAGAATAAAAAAAATATAAAGATTTTCTAAAGAAAGAAAGAAAGAAAGAAAGAAAAAAATAAAGAAAGAAAGTTGAAAAGAAAAAAAAAGAAAAAAAAATCTCATTCTGGAAATCAAAAAAAAGAAAAGATCATAAAGAAAATTTTAATTGTTGAAAAAAAGAAAAAAAGAAAAAAGAAAAAAAATCAAAGATTCTAAAAAAGAAATAAAGAAGTCTGAAAGAAAGGAAAAAAGAAAGTTTAAAAAAATGAAAGAAAAAATATAATGTCTGAATAAAGAAATCAAAATAAAGAAAAAAATTTGGTAAAAGGAAAAGAAAAGAAATTTTTAAAGATGATAATTCTCAAGAAAAAATGTTAAGAAAGAAAAGAACGTATTCAAGCATCAAAAAAAAAAAAAAAATTTTATTGATTATTCGAAGAAAGTATAAAATGTTTTCTATTTCTTGATGTAATGAGGTTATAATATCAAAAGACCTATTAAAAATCATAAAAAAATAAAGAAAATATTTTTCTATGATATTATATAACTTGCAATGAAAATAAATAGAATCATGGAAATAATACGAAATAAATGAAAATTTGTTTAAAGAAAAACATATAAATAAAAATTTTTTATACATTGAAAATGTTGATAATTTAAAATAAAAATAATATTTAAAACAAAATGAGAATTGTTTAATAAAAATTTACAACATTTTGAAACAGGCGAACATTTTTGTTTCCCCATTTTGAATTTAAATTTGAATATTATGATTTAGGAAATTTGCTCAGATTTAACGAACTCACTTAAAAGGAGAATTAATAAGAATTTAAAAAATAAAGTTCTTATTTATGTTTAATTTCTGGATAAAAAAATGAATTGGGTTACCAAGGATATAATGATCATTTTGAAGCATTATTTAATTCCATTTTTCATTTTCTGTTTAATTTTTTCATTTATGCCTTCTTTTTTTTATAAAAGTATGGCCAATCAGAAATTTTATCCATTCAAATTGGTTATCACTGGAAATTCACCAAAGATGGAACAAAAAAGAAAATTTTGTTTTATAAAATTATGTCATTATGTCAATCAGATCAAATGGAACCAAAAAATACATAAAAGATATCGAATAATTGACATAAAAGCTATATAATCGAAATTGGTCAAAAATTAGATTATAAAATTTTTAATCAAAATATGAAAATGAAGAAAATGTAAATAAAAACAAAAAAAGATGAATAGGAATTTTATTAGAATGTAAAAAGAAATAAATAAATAAATATATATTTTTTGCAAAGAATTTAATCATTTTACTGGGATAATATTTTCTTTTTAGATCTAATATAAAAGAATAAAAGGTGGAATATTACAAAGATAGAAATTAACATAATGAAAATAGAAAAATATAAATGATAAAAAAATATTCTGTTTTTTTTTAAAAATCTTATAAGAAAACAAATTTTAAGAGGAAAATTATTTAAAACTAAGAAAATGTCATAACTAATTTATATATTTATAATATATAATTTTTAATTCTTTAATTGTTCAAATTAGAGATTGTTTAAATTCAACTGCAAATAAAGATATAAATTGGCGGGAATTAATATCAGTTGGTTCTAAAATCTAGCGGAAAAATAATTTATTTTATTGTTTTTAAATATCAGTGACAATATTTTTTATATGGCAAAATTTTTTATTTAAATTATAAAAATTTGAAAAAATAAAAAATTTTAAAAAGAATTTAAACAAATTTATTTTGTTTAAAATATAAAAAAAAGTTCCAAATTAAAAAAGAGAACTCGTTGAAGGGAATAAATTTAAAGATCAGAATTTTGTTATTTTGAGTGTTGCACAAATTTTATATAAGGAATTTATCCTATACTTTGCAAATGAGAAAAAAAAAAAAAAAAAGTACATTAAAGAAAAAATAAATATAGTTTCTATTGAAATTTGATCTATTTTAAATATATATATTTATTATATATATATCATTTATAAATACAATATCGAGTTGATTTAAAATTATAAATTTCGAGATAACAATAAATATAACGGGTGTTTGAGAGACCGTTTTGGACCGAGGAACAAGGCTTCATTGTTAAAAAAATGTATTATATATAAAAATTATGATTGGAAATTGAGAAAAGATATGGTGGATCAAATTTCATTGAACGATCTGGGAAAGTTATAAATATTTTAAATAAGTTGTTGTTCCACTTTTCTTGTTATTGTTTCGCTGACCTCTGTATAAAGAATCTGGCTAATTTCCAAAATTTCTCAAATAGTTGCCAAAAGTTAATTTGAACGTTATTGCAACAATATACGTCATTGTAAATGCATGTACTATATAGGTAATTCTGAATATATATCATTTATACATCGAATCAATTCAATAACAAATTAATTATGCCTTCTTGTGGTTATCTTTTCATTTCAATGGAAAAAAAAATAATATATGGATACAAAATTTGTCTCACAATTTATGGAATGATGGAGTATAAATTGCGTAAATAATTTTATTTATATTAAAACAAATTCATGGAAATGATTGTAAAATTTAACATTTATATACATATCATGTGGTCGCAATTTATGGTTTTATATGGTTTAAACCTTCTTTAAGCTACCTGAAAACTAAAATTAAATTAACATTTATTTAAGTGAATATTGATGGGGCCTTTGATATATTTTTTTTTGCAGATGCCTTCAATTTAAGAAAAGGCATCATTGCCTTTTTTTAATAATAATAATTTTTTTTCTTATATTTATTCGCCCAAATTAATCATTTCTGATATTATGTTCAATTAATTTGTCATTGGATATAAATTTAGCATATATGACAATAGCCTGCTATTGAACCTGATTTCTATTAATCATCAAATCTATAATTCAAAAAAAATTATATGAACTAACATAATACTAAAACCAGGATGAGTAAATTTTCTAATTTTTTCTTACAGAAATAATGTTTTAAAACGAAATATTTTCTATAATCCAAATTAATTTTTTTTTTGGTAATATAAAGGTATACGAAAATCATTATGAATGAGATTGGTTTATAAATTAAAATGAATTAACTTAGATTACAGAAAATTTTAAAACATAACCATTTTTAAAATGAAAATGGCATTTAATGTATATAAATATTTATCTTATATTTTTGTTCAAATACATTTAATTATATAAAAATATCGAAAGACATCAAAAGATTGGAAAAAAATATTTCAATAATATCTTAACTGAATTTTAAATATGAAATAAAATATAATTTAAAAAACATTGTTTTTTTTAAAAAAAAATTGATTTTAACAAAACAAAAGTGAAAATTTATTTACATAGATTTATATTTCTTGAATAAATATTTAATAATATAAAAAAATGTTTTAATTTGGAATAAAATGTTTCAAAAATAAATGGCAAATAAATATTTAATATATATATAAATTAATTTTATGATTAATAAGTAAATTGAATTTAAATTTTTTTTTAAACATTTTAAAGCATTTAAAACAACATAAATCTATTTATATACAATTTTGGAAAATCCTTATTTAAAATTTTATACTTTTCATGAAATCAATAAAAATTTAAAAATTCTTGATATATATATATAAAAAGAAACCTATATTTAGAATAATAATATAATTTATATATATAAATATATATATATATTATATATATTCAAAAAGCCATTTAGGCAGCAATATATATATCCCATATAATTATTAAAAACAAACTCTCGCGTGGTCATTTGTGTGATTAATTTTTTTTTAATAATTTTCGCTTCTGCGTCTAATATATATACGAGTTAGTCGTTGCTTTGAAATTTTCATGCAACAAAAACAGACTATCATTATTGTTTCGTTGTTTGATATATTGAAATGTAGTTGTCATCTTTGATAATGGCTTATGCAAGCCGACAGCTTAGATTGGATTCAAACATGTATCAATATGGTGATTTCCTTTGGTCTTTCAATGGTAATGTTATTAAGCTTATCAGACAATATGAAAGGAATTTACTTAAAATAAATAGACAAAACTTCACTATATTATTTAATGAAACATGCATTAATATATAATATATATATATATATATAATATATATATATATATATATATATATATATATATATATAATATATATAATAATTCAAAATGAAATAATTGAAATAAATAATGTGAAATTGTATAAATCCAATATAGAGATCAAAATAAATTTTTTTTATACCAATTTTTAATATACAAATCAAACGAAAAAAAAAAAATGAAAATATTTAATGATTAAAATTTTCGATTATTTTATTGTCCCAAATGGATGATAAAAACGATCTGTTGCAAAAAAAAAATGGTTCATGGTTTAAAAAATTTTCTACTTAAATCATTATATATTTATATATATATATATATATATATATATGTGTATTTTTATATGTAAAAAATGTGTATTGGAATCATGTATAATGTTTCATGGTCAGAAATTCAATTTATATGTTATGACCTATAAATATTATATTTATTTATACAATTCAGTTAAATAAACCTCCCTGATACAACTGGTGTTCAAAATATAAAATAAAATAGAATTTTGTGGATTACCTGAAAAAAAGAGGTTAAAATTTCTTTCTCAGATAAAATCAAATTAATCGTTATAATTAAAGTGATTTAATAATGTCCTGCTATATACAATAATCAGGGGGAAAGAATTAAAAAATTAATTTCAAGCATTATTAGGAAAAGATAAAAAAATTTAAATTTAGATTGTTTTGATAGCCTGAACTTGGCTTGAAAATAAATTATCATTTTTAACTATCATCGTTACTTCAACCATGATTCTGGGACAAATTTATTAGAAATGTTATATTTACTAGTATGGCCTTAATGTCTATTTACGCAACAATAATTTAATTTAAGGATGACTATTAATGAGTTATTTTAAAAATATAGAAAATATACTTATATTTTTATTTATGGTTTTTTTATTAAAAATAACTAAATTTTAATTTAAAACATTATGTGAAATAAATCAAAATGAGCTCATAATTTAAAAAAACAGTTCTTTTTACATTTCCCAAATTCAAATTTCTTAAGAAGTTGTTTAAATAATAATAAAATAATATAATAATTTTTTTTTTGATTTCTTTGAAAACATATATCTTTTGACCCGAATTTTGAAAACTGTTTAGCCATAAAATGGTTTTATTGACGTTTATTGAAAAATTTTGTTCCAAAAAAAAAGGACACAACATTTTAATACAAATTTGAAACGATTTTTGTTTGTTTCTTTAATATTTTTTTTTTTGCATGCGTGGAATACATCAATTTTCTATTTCAAAAATGTAGAACATGATTTCTTTTCTTGTACATTCACATTCTTTTAATATTTCTTTCTTTTTTTTTTCTTTTATTTTTAATCCAAAAATTTTTATATTAATATTTTAAATTCCTGAAATCAAACAAATAGTTCAAAATATCTTTATATAAATTTTAAAATAATACGGATCAACAACTAAAGGAAATAAAACATATATATATTTATATATAAATAAATATAAAAAAAAAAATGCATTTTTAAAAAACCAAAATTAAGACAAAAAAAATAAAAAAATAGAACAAATCTTTTTTATTTCAAAAAAGATTACAAATTTTATTTTATTTTTATTTTATGAACAAAATGTAAGGCCAAAATAGACTGGAAATTTTTTTTAAAATTTTTTAAAGGGATTATATGATAGAGAATATTACTATTTGTATTATATAAAAAAGAGTATAAAATATAGAAATTTATATTTAAAATATATATTTATATATATATATATATATACCAATATATATATATATATTGAATATTTTACACAGTTTACTCATATAATGAAAACACCGGATTTTAACATTAATTTTATTTCATTTTTTTTTATTTATTAAAAAGATTTTCAATGTTCAATCCTTTTCAAAAATCAGCTTTAAGTTTTTAACAAAATGTTTTTAAAAATTCTTCAATTAGTTTGAAAAACATATTGCTTTTTTGTTTTAAAATATTTTTTTTTTTTTTACAGTAAAAAAGATACCAACAAATGAAAAGAAATATTTTATATATATAAATATTTTGAAAATATATATGAATTAATATTTTAAATTATAGAATCTATTGTATTTAAAATTTTTTTCCATCAAATAAATTTTTAAATTTAAAATTTTTTTTTAGGGAATAAATTTTTTTTTTGAATTTGAAATTTTTGAATCAAATTATTAATCCATCCTCTCAAACAAGTTTGATTATCGTCTTATTTGTTTCTAATGAGTTTTGAAAATTTATTTTATCGTCATAAAGGACGTTAGATGCAAGTAAATTCTAACGAGAATAAAATTGATTTTTCACAATTTTCATTTATATGCAAACTTAGCAACAAATGGAGTCTGTTTTTAAATTCATTTCATAAAGTTAACAAATGTATTTTTCTAAAAATTGTTTATTAAAATATATATATATATATATCCAGTATATATATATGCGTAATATATACATTTTTTAATATTTGGATATGTTGAAAAGTTCATAGGAAAATTCATATTCTTATTTTTATAAAAAAAATTTTAAGACAATTAAAATTTTTCAATTTCATGAAATGAGAGATTGCTAAAAAATAAATTTGTCGTTTTGAAAATATTATTTTACATCTACATTTTAACATTAAAATAAATGAGATTTTTTTTTTTCATTATAATTAATTCATTTTTAGTGTCCTTCTAAGCATCAATTTTAATAATTCCTTTTACTTTTAAATTATTTTATTATTAATTTATTTCATATGAATGACTAGCAGCATGGGTTGGCGTTGCCAGTGCTTGAAAAAAAATTATAAAACGACTCATACAGCAATTACTATCACTTGACTTAAAATATTTTTGCCCTTCCTTGCCTTTAAAGGAGTGCCCTTTGCCGTGCTGATGTTGCTACATGCCTTACTTCTTGCCTATCTCACACTGCGAATTTTTTCTAAGCTATACTAAACATTAAATCTGTTAAAAAAAAGAACTAAACAAAATGAACACAAAACGATCAGCTAAAAAAAAAAGGACTCGTAACTGGAAAAACCGAATGAAAAAGAATGTTAACAACAAATACTTTTTCACACCCAACCCAGTTCTGCAGAATCAGAATCAACGTTGAGTTTAAGCAAGCGAATGAGCCAATTGGAGTAAAGTGCCATGCAGATTTAAATTTTTCCCACTTGTGACGAATGCAGCTATCGATTTTTTTTGCATGCTAGCATGCTAGTTAACATTCGTGTCAGTCAGCTGTTGGCTCTCATGCTGGCCAATAGAATCTTCCTGCCTATTCGTGGCAGCCAGCTATAGGCTCTCACTCTGGCCAGTAGAAAATGTGTTGCAAACTACATGAAAACTGCCGTAGAAGCATGAAAAAATCGATTATTTCCACTATCGATGGGAGTTGGGAAATGCAAAGTTGGTCTTGGCCTTCCCGCTATATTTGGAGCATGTGCATGTAAATTTTGGTGCAAATCCGTCGAAAAAATCTGTTTTGTGCATTCATTACACACACACACATCCTGCCTTTTATAGAATATAGACAGATATACCAATAAATTAAACTGATTCATATAAATACATTTACAAATTTACCCAGAAATGGCAATTTATAATTAATGTTTATGTATTTAACCTTTAAGGAAAATAACTTCAAAAATGGTTGCAATAATCAAAAAATTTTCAATTTTTAGTTTTTTTCTCAGATTTTTCAATTTTTAAAATATCTGGTATGATCCAGGAAAACCATTTTTAAATTTAAAACCAAAAGGCCAAACAGTTGACAAAAACAAACTTTAAAACTAAAATTAAGAAAAACAATTAAAAAAATCATGGTTAATATGATAATGTAGAAAACAAAAACAACAGAAATAATTAAATATCAATTATACTTTTTATCAACAAAAAAAATGTATTTTTAATTTTTTGCAGGCGAAAACATATTTTATATCTTAAAAAATATATTAAAATGCCTGTGTTTCATTTTCAAAAATAAAATTCTAATAAATATATTATTTAATTTATATTAAATTTAATAGGAATAAACGAAGAATGACAAATTAAGGAAAAAAAAAAATTTAATATTTCTGATTTTTTTTTTCCAAAAAAATTATAAAAAAAAATTAATTAATAAGTTATTTTATATAAATTTTTTTTATTAATGTCTTTATTTATCTTGTTTAATTGCTTATTCAAACACAAATCACGGAATTTGTTATTAAAAAAACATAAGTATATTTAACTGATATGGTTATTTTTTGAATGTTGTTTGGAAAAAAAAAGGAATATTTTTATTTTGGTTTTTTTATTCAACTAAAATTTTATATTAAAAATTAAACAAAGTAAAAATATTTTTTTTTTATGATATTTGAAAATTATTGGTGATTCTTTAATACTTTTATTTATTAAAAAATTTTCTTTGGAAAATCTAAACGGTTGATTTGAAAATTCATATATCTTACGTTCATTAAACATGAAAATTTTTTATAAAAATATAAAAATTTTCAAACTATAAATAACATATTTTGGCTAAAAAAAAAAAAATTTCTTGAAGAAAATATTGTTCTTTAATTTGAAAATAGAAAATGAATATTTTTTAATGTTGAATTTACATTATTTATTTGTTTGATTTCTGAAAATCATTAAATTTGCATTTTGATTGTATTTTGTCAAAATACAATTTTTTTTTCTATCTTTATATAAAAAAATTTAATATCTTAAAATAAATTAAGAAATAATTTTTTTTATATAATGGTAAATTTTTAAATGTCTCTTAGAATTTTCAACAACAACCATTGGAAAAGCATCTTGAAGATGAATCAAAATTGTAAATATACATTTGAAAAATTAAATTCTTTTAAGAAATGGATCTGATTATAACAAAGCTTAAAAGTCTATATTGAAATAAATTATTAAATTGGGCTGTTCAACGCTGTTTTAAAAAATATATAATTTTTATTTAAAAAATTCAAATTTAAAAGAACATTGTTTATATATCTGTTTAAAATTTATTAAACATGAATAAAAGATTTTCTCATGGAATAAAAATATATTTATAACATATATATATATATATATAACTAAAATGAAATATAAAGTTCCTGTTTTTTATTTCTCATTTTCCTAACCTTTTGAAGGAAAATTCAAAAAAAGGAAGGAAAAAATGAACATCTATTGTAGGAATATTCAAAGATTTTTAACCAATAATGTTAATAATGAAACATTTATAATTGAAGTAATTTGACACAAGATATAAACATTATAACAGCAAAATAAAAAAAAAATAATTAAACAGGAAAAAGAAATTTAAAAAGAGAAAAATGAAATATGATCTGGAATTTTCATTAATAAATTAGAAATTATTGGGGGTCTATGCAATAAAAATTATAATTACTGTTGATAAATTTTATCAAACAAGAAAAATAAGATCATAAAAGAATCATTTATTGGTTAATCATTAAAAATTTAAGGATCAAAAAGTCAAAAACATATAGAAAAAAGTTCAAATATAAATATATAAATTAATTTTTATTTTAAAAGTTAAAGAAAATATATTTTTGATCTTTCTTTATTTAAGACAATAAAATTGAAAAGAGAATTGACTTTATACGATGAATTTAAAAAAAAAAAAGATTCATTTTTTTGATGCAAAAAATTCTGTCACTATTAAAAATCTTTTTCAAAAAGAACAGTCTGATTGATTGTCAAGTTGAAATGATGATTGTTTTTGCTGTTGTGACCTCTTGAATGGAATTTTCTCTTATTAATTTCCCTCTTTTTTAAACTTATTCACCAAAATTTTTTGATGTTTCTTGAATGGACATTGAAGACAATAATCCACCTTTGTATGAATGTTGGTACCATTACTGAAGACCTGAAAGAAATGAAATTTTTTTATGACCATTGCTCAGTTGGGAAATACAAAGGGTCCTAAATATAAAATATTTTAACCTGTTCTTTTTTAGCTGAATTAGACTCAGAAGGGTTTTTTTTTTTCTTATGAAAAATGGTGAAAGATGGAATAACATCTTATCTGAAAAACTTCAAGGAAAATCATTTTGGATTAAAAAATGATAAAAAATTTTTGTAGGAAAAGAGAAATTATCCTATGATGTTAGAAAGATTTGGACAATTTTGATATAGTATTCCTGTGTACATATATATATATATATATATATATATATTATATATATAAATTGGTTATCATTTTTATTGAATAAATTGAAATAAACATTTATTTTAAATTTTAAAAAAAAAAAAAAATTATTTTAGTTGAAATTTATCAAGTTCAAGATTTCAATTTCAAATTTAAAAAAAAAAATAAAAATGTTAAAAATCGCAATCAAAAAATATTTTTTTTTTTAATTTTGTATCTGTTGGTAAATTAACAATATGGCAATACAAAAAAATAATTTACTTACTTTATCTGTTTTTTAGACTTAAAATAACAAACAAGATTAAAATAAAAAAAACAAAAACCAGAAGTTTCTAGAATTGGAAAAAAATGCAAACATTTTAAAATGAGAAAAATCGAGACAAAAAAAAAAACAGAAAAAGGAATAAAAATGAAAAAAATGAGAAAAATTCATTTAAATTTAAAGAAAATGAAACATTGAATTAGATTTTCTTTAAAAGAAAACAAGGGAAAATTTAAAGTTTAAATATTTATAATTTATATAGATATATATAATTAAAACAAGGAGAAAAAATACAAGAGTTCTATGTTTTTTAAAAGAGCAAATTCAAAAGAAAGAAGAAATAAGAATAAAAAGACATTATATATTAGCAAAAGAGAAAATTTGGAAATTAAAAAAAAAAACTCAGAGGAACCATGAATTTAAACAAAATCAAAAAATGTATGCATTTGTTTTAAAACAAACAAGAAACTGAACAGTTGAAAAAAAAAAAAGTTAAAAAAAAAAAAACCAATTTCAAAAGAATTTTATCCCACAATTCAAATAACTTATTACTTTTAAAAATTTCAAACCTCAATTTTCTATTAGAAAAATCAATAATTCCAGAAAAATATTCAAATAAAACATTATCAATTCTAGATAACATTTTTTTAAATTTAAATTTCGAAATTTGTATTTCATTAACATTCTTTATTATTTGAACATTAAAAATATTTTTTGCCAATTCTTTTATTTTGGCCTTTTACCTTTCAGATAAAGAAAATATATATAAAAAAATATAATGATGAAAAAGGATAAAAAAAAAAAAAGAAAAATTTTTTTTTTTAAAGAAAATGTAGAAAAGAAGTAAAAATCATAATGAGAAAGAGAAAAAAAAAAAATGCGTTTTTCAGGAGTTTAGACATTAGCCATTGAATGATAAAAAACAAAAGGGAAATCTGGTTTTAATTTGTTTGAATGAACATCAGGAATATTTTTTCCACAAGAATAACAAAGGAGAAGTGCAAACCAAAAAAATGAAAAAACCTGAATTAAAGAAATTCTCTGTTTTGAAAAATGAGAGAGATTCATCAGGGCAAATATTATAACTGTGAAAAGATTGAAAGAGTTTGAGAAATTTCAGATTTTGTAGATTCAATTTAGATTGAAAAGAGAGAGAGAAATAAAAAGGAGAACTTGAACTTTTCTTTCCAAAAGATAGAGAGAGAAATAAAAAGGAAAGGAAACTGTTAAAATTGAACAAAGATAATTTTAAATAATTTTTTGAGGAATATGTGATAAAAAAATTGAAAATTGACAAAATGGATTGTTCTGAACTAAAAAAAAAAGAGAAATGGATTTAAAGAAAGAAACTGAAAAAAAATTTAAAAGTACTTTTCGTTGATGAAAGAGAAAAAGAAATAAAATTGAAAAGAGAGAAAGAAAGATAAAAAATATTTTTATTCAAATTGAAAAATGATTTTCATTCGGCAAAAAAGAATTGTGGATTAAATGAAAGAGTTAGTTCTTGATAAAGAGTTAATTGTGAATTATGGAATAGAAGGATATATAAAAGGATAAAAAACGAAAGGAGAATAAAAAAGGATAAAGAAGAGAAAAAGAGGAATAAAGAAAAATAGAATTTATTAAAGAAAATAATGAAAGAAGAAATGTGAAAAAAAAAGAAAGATGAATTTTAATTTTTAATTGTATAATAAATTGAAAAAAGAGAGAGAGATAATTAAAATTTGAAGTAAATTGAAATTAAAGAAAGAAAGAAAAGAAAAGAACAAATTGAAATAAATTGAAGAAGAAGAGAAAGAAAAGAAAAAAAGAAAAAAAATTGAAAAAGAGAGAGAGAAATGAAAAGAAAAAATTGTGGAATATTTATGAAAGAGAGAGAGAGAGAAAAGAAGGGCGGTTTGGAATAAATGAAGGAGAAAGAGATAAAAATTGAATTGATGAAACAAATTGAAAAGAGAGAGAGTTTTAAAGAAAGAGAATTAGGGAAACAATTGAAAGAAAGAGAGAGAGAGATAAAGTAAAAAGATGAAATAAATTGAAAAGATAAAGAGAGATAAAGAAAGAGAAAGAAGGTAAAGTTGAAAAGAGAGAAATAGAAGAAAGAAGTAGAATTGAAAATAAATTGAAAAGAAAAAGAAAAAGAAAAGAAATAATTTGAAAAGAAAAAAGATTCTATTAACTTGTACGACAAAAATAAATTGAAAAAGAGTTTAAGAAAAGAAAAAAATAAAAATAAATGAAAAAAAAGTAGAAAATAAATCCCTTTATCAGGAAAATAAACCAGTGGAATTGAGAGAAAGATAAAGAAAAAGAAAAATGGTTAAAATTGAAAAAGAGAGAGATAATTAAAGAGAAGTGGAATAAAATTGAAAGGAAATATATAATGGGAAAAGAAATTCAGGATCCCAAATTGAAAAAAGAAAAGAAATGGTGAAAGAGAATTGTGGAATAAATTGAAAAATAGAGAGATTTTCTTTTGTAATCCAGGAAATAAATTGAAAAGAGAGAAAGAGAAAAAAAATTTAATTGTGAAATAAATTTGGAAAAAAGAGAAGATAAAAAAAGAATTGTGAAATAAAATTGAAAGAGAGAGAGAGAAAAGAAAGAGGTATCTGGAATAAATTGAAAAGAGAGAAGAGAGAGATGGTTTGATTTTTGGAATATCGAGATTAAAAAGAGAGAAAGAGATAAAGAAAAGAATTGTGGAATAAATTGATGGATTTAAAGAGAGAGAGATAAAGAAAAGAATTGGAAATAAATTGAAAGAAGAGATAAAAGAGGAAATTGTGGAATAAATTGAAAATTTTGAGAGAGATAACCTAAAGAGAATTGTGAAAGGAAATTGAAAAGGAGATTTTTAGATAAACATGAATTGTGGAATAAATTATAAAATGACACCAAAAGATAAAGAAAAGACGAATTGTGGAACAAAAAAATTGAATGAAGAGAGATTTAATGAAATTGAAAGAATATTTTGAAATGTTTTTGAAAAAAGATTTTTGATAAAGAAAGAAATTGTGGAATAAATTGAGAGAGAGAGAGATAAAAGAAAGACATTATGGAATAAATTGAAATGTCTTTAAGAAAGATAAAGAAAGAGAATTGTGGAATAAATTGAATCAGAGATAGAGAGATATAGAAAGAGAATTGTGGAATAAATTTTAAAATAAGAGAGAGATAAAGAAAGAATTTTGGAATAAATTAAATTACATAGAGATAAAAGAATTGTGGAATAAATTGAAAACTAAAGAGATAGAGATAAAAAAAAGAGATTGTAGAAAAACCAAAATCCAGAGAAAAGAAAAACTGTCCCATTTTAATAAAGAAATTTTTTGCATAAATAAAAAAGTAAGAGAAAGTAAAAAAAAAGAGAACTGTAAAAAAATATTAAAAATGAAGAGAAAAGAAAGATACAAATTTAAAACAGGGAAGAATTTTGTACAAATTTGTTTTTTTTTTTTTTTATATTTAGTTAAATCTATGTTGAATCCAGATATTTAAGAACCATTTTCTTTTAAGTTTTCGAAAATAACACATGTCATTGAAAATAATGCGATGAAAAAAAGAAAGGTTTAAGGACAATATTTTAAACAGAAGTTATGGTTCGAATTTAAAAGCAGAGTTTATTTTAAAAAAAGAAAAAAATAGCCAGAATAGATTAGGAAAAAAAAAAAAAAAAAGAAATCAAGAAGAAAACTTAAAGAGGATAAAGCATTCATTTCGGTTATAATTTATTTCTTGAATATTTCTATATTCATCTCTTCAGATCGAATGTTCTTAAACTTTCCCCATTAAAAACTTTCGGTCTGAAGAGATGAATATATATATATATATATATATATATATATATATATATATATGATATATATATATATAATTCAATTTAAATAGAAAACAGACAACCTTAAGTGTGTCCATTACCTTATAATTTATATTACAGATATATAGTTTTATTTTTTTCATCAGACCACACTTCCGAAGGTGAAAAATGTTTTAAATTTACATATAGTTTTATACACTTTTGAAGATAGTTTTAAGTTGATGTAGGTGATACAGAGAGGGGAGGAGGATTATGACAGACATGTTTTGAAATTAGAGAGGAAAAAGAGATAGGAATAATTTAATAAAAATAATAATAATAGTAATATTAATAATATTATTCAAACTAATGAGAGGAATAACGGTAGATTCATAATGAGGAAATGGAGACTTATATGGATTATTATTTACTTTTAAATCTTATTTCATTTCGAAATATTTTTCAATTATATTTTTTTAAGATTTAAAATTTTAAATTTGAAACTTTAGATCTTAATTAAAACTTTTTACCCTTTAATTGTTATTCATAATAATAATTTAATAATAGTAATATTTTTTGTTCATTTATACTATATTCTCATTATATTTACTTCCTAGTTTATTTTGTTGAAAAATTTTAAATGCTTTAACGTTAACGGCCAAATATATAAATCTGTGTTTTTTCCAGTTTACCCCAATACGACCATAAAAAGTTAATTTACTCTTCCTCTTCCTTATTTTTATTCTTTACACCCTGAAACTCCAAAGTTTTTGTTTTTCTTAAACCCCAAAACTTCCGCTTCTGACCATTATATGTTTATCTTCTCTTTTTTTCTCTTTATCTCTCGTTTCCTTTGAGATGACTTATTAAATAGGTCAATGTCTGGTCCTTACCACACTCCCTTACTCTTAAAGATCTTAATAAAAATAAATTTAAAATTATCCTTATCTCTCCATTCCCTCTTTAATTTGAACCATATCTGTTATCTCCTCTCTCTATATCACCTTACATCAATTTAAAATACTTCCTCAAAAGTTTATAAAAACTATATGCAAATTTAAAACATTATTTTACCCTTGGAAAATTGTGGTCTGATGAACCAGGTAAAACCATATACCCGGGGAAATTAACCAATGGACCCTTTTCTATTTAAATTGAATTAATAATTGCTTTGATTTGACATTGAGTTTTCATCTGGATTACATCCACCTTGGGATTATTTCTATACGGATTACCAAACTTTTCATTATATATATATATATATATATATATATATATATATATATATATATATATAATAGTAGTGGTCAATATATATATATATATATATATATATATATATATATATATATATACCTAGATTTTATCCTCTTGGATATATATATATATATATATTATTAAGAAATGGACAAAGTCTGACAATTAATTTATTAAAGACATTTTTATGGATTAACGTTATTTTTATAGATACAAGTATTTAATATTTTATAAACAGAGCATTTACTTAAATGACTTGTATCTATAAAAAGAACGTTAAACATAAAATGTCTTTAATAAATATATATATATATATATATATATATATATATATATATATATATATATATATAAGAGGATAAAACGAGTAGTTTTTTATGTACAAAGAGAGAGCAAGAATATAATATAAAGCGCTCAAACACTAATATTCCATGGTTGTTATTTATTACATTGAAATAATAATCACGATCTAATATTTTCAGACCTACAAATTCAAACATTTGAATTTGTTTGTTTGATGAATTGATCGTGATTACGATTCCAATGTAATAAAATGTCCATGGAATTTTACTATTTGAGCTTGTTAATATATATATATATATATATATATATATATATATATACATATATATACTAGCAGTATAACCCGTCTTCGACCGGGACTTTCATTACTGGGAATTTTTCCGTTCAACTGGAGCAGTTTAAGTTTAAAGTCAATCCAACCGAAAATCAATATTAGTAACAACAATTGGGTCCAACTGATACATTTCCAAATATATATGGTAATAATTTATATAGGGGGCTGGAAAGGGTGTGTTTTTGTGTTCTCAATCTGTATATATATTTTTTCAGTCTCACAGCAGCAGCAGTTGAAAGGTGTTTCTCCTCAGGTGTCGAGTTCCTTGATCATCATTTTCAGCCACTTTTGCAGAAGCGTTCTGGAAAACCGATGGCTACGTTGATTTTCGGACTCTGATTGAAGCATTCCGGGAGGCATTTTGGAGACAGGCAAACTGAACGTTCTAAAGACGATTCGTTATCCCTTATTCGCATGGCGAACCTGGCGGAAGCGGTTTTATATATAAGTCATTTTCAGCCAAAAAATGTCTTAGGCAAGCATGAATTGTCAAATGGAATGCAAAAACTGGCAGGATAATAAAAAATAAATTGGGAATGTAAGCTATAAACAACAATGAAAGCAACGTTTAAAACAGTAGTAGTAGGCTTTATATAAGAAATAATTAAAATCACTTGAGAGAGATTGAACTCTTGGCCAAGAGAAGGGGAATATATACATTTGGACTCAAAAACCGGCATTGAAGAATTATCCATCAAACAAAAAAATTTCATCGAAATCGGATGAAATTTGTTTTTTGTGGAAACATTTAAACAACATCCGATCACACACACACACACACACACACACATTTAATAGCGCGCATTTTGAGATTTATATATATATATATATATATTTTTATATATATATATATATATATGAAGAAATATAGTCTTAAGGTCTGCTATATCTATGGGATAAAGAAAATCGATATCAGAGATAGAGCTTCATATAACCCCAATTTAAGGTCATAAGAAGTTAATATCCGGGTTTAATTTTATAAAACATCTGTCGCCTCTAAGTGTTGACTAATAACTTCTATATATATATATATATATACTATATATATATATATATATATATATATATATATGAAATGGATAATTTATGATATTTTTATTTTGACAACTTTTTTTTTGTACAAATTCTTAGTTAAATGCTAATTTATAATAAAAAGTATTAAGTCTATTTTCCGGCCTGAATGTCTGGAGAAATTTTATTTTTTGTTCGTCCTCCGACAGGATTTTCTGTGAAAATTTGGGATTAAATGGTAAATGTTTGATACTGTTTATTATAAACAGAGCATTTACTTAAATATATATATAAAAAGAATGTATAAAACATAAAAAATCCTCTTAAAATAATTGTCGGACTGTGTCTATTATATATATATATATATATATATATATATATATATATATATATATATATATATATATAAAGGATATTGGCTGTCGACTCACAAAGCGAGTATGATGAATACTGACAAGTCCGGCCTTTAGGTTAAACTCCCCACCACAACAACACTGCATTCATTTGTTGTGTGAACGACAGTGGCTCATATAAAGCCAGCCATAGATCTGTATTTTTATTACATATATGGCATGTCAAATCATCGCCGGGTGGTGGAAGTTGACTTTGAACATCATCATTTCCAATGTTTCTTTTTTATAGCCATGGTCAGGTCCGACCTGGACTTTTCACAACTAGTGCAGGTCGGGCATTCAAAGCATGCCATTACGAAATCGTCATATATAGACTGTTGTGTTGGTGTGTTTTTGGTGACTAATCAGGCCAGCTCTGGACATATATCCGATTGCATTGGGTACATGGCCAGGTTGGCACCTCATGGCAATTCAGGCACCCTTCCGAACCCCTCTCTTCAGTTCTGCATATTTTTGTGATGCCTCATGAAAGATCTTGATGCCATCAGCAATACCAGCTTTCCAAGAAACCTGGTCTTCAGCTAGAGTCTCCTAATTATCCAGACCAACATTGCACATGTATAAAGGACTCTTTAAAGAAATCTTTTTATAACGAAGTTTTTGGCTTGTGCTGAGGTCTTTTTCCCGTTTCCAATTCTCCATACATTAATTATTTTGGCATTCTGTCATCTGCCATATGAATAACATGGCCTGTCCATCTCAATTTTATTTGTGTATAATTGCTTCCACAGAGAGTGAATTGTCCATTTGTAGAGCAAGAGTATCAGGGAGTGTGAGACATTCAGTGGATTTCAAACAGAGAAGGCATCATTGATGAAAATGTTCCAGTATCTTCAGATGTCTGCGATAGACTACCCATGTCTCACATGAATATAGCAGAGATGACATATATATATATAGTCAATCTGAAGTCCTTATGCAAATCATATAAATCTCAATAGCTCAAATTTACTTTGAACAATTTTTGTCATTATTTTAAATGAAATCATTGTCAGCATTTTTAGAATCATTTATTTCCAGTAAATAGCAGCTTCCAATTCTATTAAAAATGGTCCAGCATAGCCAGGCAACAATGCCATACAAATCTAGGAATTATCTGAAATTTTTCAGAAATATACAAAATCAGTTTTTTTTTATCTTTCTACAGAAAAACAGATGAAATATTTCACATGTATGATGTCACACATGAACTGGTTCTATAACTGCATTACCCAATACTGAAAATATAGAAAGCAAATTTTTCCACCTTGCTAATGGTTTTTCGTTTTAAATGTTTTTGCTCAATGGTGTTATTTATGTCTACCACTGGTAAATGTGATTTAAATGAGACAAAATAAGCAAAGCCCATGTCTTTAATGGTGGCAAGTAAGAAGAAACAGCATACATTTACTCCTGAGGAAACTTGACAATATTTTTGCATGATCTCAATTTTCTTACTATTGCTGAACTATTTTTTAAAATCATTTCACCCCAAGCAAGGCAATAATGCCATGAGGATGCAAGTGTTTGCTCGAGTGAAAGATAAGAAGAATTTAGCAAGGAGAAACAAAAGCATTGCCAGTAGAGTCCAAAGAAGAGGATGAACTAATAAAGTTTGCTATCTACAGGAATTGCCAGAAGTTGACACAGTATGCTGCCCAACTACCTTTTGGGATCACAATCTAAATTTGGGTAGGATTTATTGCTTAGCCTTTTCTTCACCCAATGATAACTGAAAGGTTTCCTTCTCCTAGACTGGCTGGCACTAAAGGCAACAGAGCACAATCTGCTCTGCTATTTAATTCATAGCAAGACCAAATGCATTTTGACCATATCTCCAAAGAGTGATTATTTTTTTTCAGCATATCTATGAAGTGTGATTAGTCCTTTTGAGTATATCTATGAAAAGTGATTATTCCTTTTGAGTATATCTATGAAAAGGGATTATTCCTTTTGACCTTATCTATGAACAATGATTATTCCTTTGGAGCATATCTATGAAGAGTAATTATTCCTTATTTGTTAAAAGAAAATGTCTATCAGAAATGAAAGTTGAAATATTAAACTTGGATTCAATCTGGCAACTCGTGCAATAACACCAGTGCCAAGCTGTATTGGACATTTGTGGCATGGAAAGGGGGGAGATGGATGCATGGGCAATTGCCAATCTCATATAAAACTTGCTCTGGCCTGCACCCTGGAGAAGACATTCCTGTGTCACCTCACCCCAACGGCAAACATGGGAAGCAACAGTCTACTGACGGGAATATTCCAAAGGCCCTTCTCTATGGGAAACTGGCCACCAGCAAGAGGGCACAGGGTGACCTTATCTTCACGTCAAGTATGTCTGAAAAAGTGATACGAGGGCAATGGACATGAACAGTGAGGGATGGGAAGATGTTGCCAATAACCATTCATGATGGAGATGTGATTTACACCAAGAGCTGGAGTGGGGAAAGAAGAAACAGAAGCTTGTTGCCGAAGAGAAGTGTGCTCAAAGGAAAGAAAACATATATACATCAGGGGAGAATCTTTACATGCATTGGTTGCAATCAACACTATCACCCCTGTGTAGGCCTGTACAGCTATAACAGATACTGTGCCACCATCAGCAGCTGAGGCATAACTTTTAGTGCACAAATCCATGGTCTCTCAAGACTGAAAAATGCCACATATAACTAATTTGAACAAATAATTATTTCCATATGTCACACAAACCTAAGTTTAGTTAATATCAATGTATTAGTATCTTTTATAAGCCAGCCATAATTTACCAGTTATTTAGTGCGAGGAAGAATAATGCTGAATACTAATATTAGCATCAGTGTAGCTATTGATACACTAACACTAAATGCAAATATAGAAAGACAAATACACGCCCATAACAAACAAAACATTTAATAAGGCAAACAACTTGCATACACATTAAAAAGATTTACACATCCCAAAACAAATGATTGTTCATAGTGTCTAAAGGATGAGAACATTTAACAGAACAAAGAAATTATATATAGCCTTATGGCTGTTGACCGTCCATAGATAGGTGAATCAAAATTACTTTTTTCTCCATGGTAGACTGTGCAGTTGTCCATTTTCAATAAATGTGGACACCCTGGTGGTTAGGAATTTATTAACCGTTCCCTAAACAGAAGCAAAGAAAAAAGGGAAGAAAAATCCGAATAAAGGGCTGAACTTTATAAAATGTTCAAAAATAGAAAACAATTGTTGTCTCCCTACAAGTGCATTTGTTTTTGTAACCATTTCACCCTAAACAAGGAAATAATGCCACTAATATGCATGGGATTACTAGGAGTGAAATATAATGAGAAACCTTTATTGAGGAGAGTGGACAATTGTTATACCAGAACATACCTATTCTATTGTAAATAGACTCTCCCACAGATAAGTAGTAGTAGTAGCAGTGGCCAGTGTGAGTCATTCGATGTCGGACATTAAAGTATAAGCCCCACAACTAGATTGCTGTATCATTAACTATTATTGCAAGTTCCTAATGTTTTGTACGTTGAACCTAATTTAGGACCAACAGTGAAATACAAGCCTCCACTGTGAAAACTACTCTACAACAACAATAAAAGATTTCAGCAAGTGAGAAGATGACAAATGACATAGCATTTAAATTTTGGAAGATTGTAGATGGCAGGGAACAAAGAAACTGGAATAGAATTCCACAGGTGACAAGTGCGAGAAAAGAAACTATTAGAATAGAACAGACAGTTGCATCTAGTGAGTTCAACAGTAAAATAATGAGACCTAATTGCCAATCTAGTAGTATGCTTCAATTCATCCTGTCAAGAGGAAACATCATCATAACAAGAAATATCTATAAATAATAAATATAAATATTTAAAACATTAGATATAAATATATACAGTACACTATTTACATTATTCAGACTTTGTCACCATATTTATTACAACATTTCGGCCGTTGTATGCTCCAGCCTTCTTCAGCTGGTTGGGATGTCAAACTGAGCCCTTTATTTTGCTCACTGGGGTAGACTGTTCTAGTTCCATGTGCCATGTTTTTTAATGGATGTCAGTTATCAGTTATCTCTGTTAATTCTCCTCTCCAAGTTCTGGGGTGAAACTTTAAAAAATTTGGGTATTGAACTTACACTCTTTGGGTCCTGTCACTGGATCTAACCAACACCTTTATCCATTGTGCCATGTGTCTTTGGTGACAAAGATGAGGACAATAGTCCAAATAATGTAAATAGTGTATATAATACCTCATCTCAGAAATATAAACAGATAAATATATACAGTGTTTAAAATTTGCTTATAATTAAGGAGGAAGTGCTCAACATTGAAGATTAATTGTTTAGAGCTATAGTGTGAATATAAGAATCAACTCTACACTGTGAACATCAGAAAAATGTTTTCATAGAATCCTGAAAAAAACTCAATGTCCAGAACTTTAAAATATAATATAAAAGGATTAGTGATTGAGCCTTTTATTTTATTTATATATTTATATATATTATAGTTTTGCAAAACTGCCATTAATCCCTATGGGTAGACCCAATAAGGATGATATCCAAATACCTCAATGTAAATTTAGAGCATATATTTTTTGAATAAAACAAATCATCTTTAAGGTTCCATGTAATCTTATGTCCCAGAACCCTTTTTAAATCCAAAAATAGATCGCTCGAAAAAGTTAAACTTGAAATGAAAAATGAAAAGATTACACAATCAGACGCTGTCCATTGTCAAGCATATTTAACCTAGAAAACAATTCCTTGTTGGAAGTAAAGTTTTAAGTTTTCAAAAGTTTAAAAGATGAAGTTCGAATTTTAAATTAACCATTAGATCGGGAAAGATAAAATGTTATATATATATATATATATATATTAATATATAATCAATATTATTAAAAAATTAGTTAAACAAAAATAAATGAAAAATTAAATATTCAAACAAGAAATAAATTTAAAAAAATGGAATACACCTATATTTTCAAAAACTTCAGGAAACAGCAGAAAATTTCAGAAACTTAACCTAAATATAAGTTGTCACTGATACCAGAAATAACATTGTTACACCATCTTTTGACACTCAGAGCTGAAAGATGAAGAAAAAATAAAATAATGATATAGTAAAAGGAGACAAGAAAATTATAGAAGAAATAACCATGACACCCTTCACATGTGCATATATGCTCAACATACAGGCGTATACATACATGCACACAAAGAAGAAAAATCAACCTAATACCAATAAAAAAATGTACATAAATTATTTTTTTAACTTAATATATGATTAACAAAAATGAGAATATTGACAGACATTTGCTAACACCTCCTGATGAGTGGACTGATCAATTATACAAAAAGTTCACCAAGAGGTGCTGAATATAAATCTATCAGCTAAATGACAAATTTTTTTTAAAAAACAATATATATAATATATATATATATAATATATATATATTTATATTAAATTTCAAAATTGTGAAAAAAAAATTTATTAGTAATATATAATTTATAATTCTATTATTTTATAGAAAGCACCATTTATTTAACAAACACCTCAATATTATTTATATCAATTTGATGATCTGTTTAGGTGAGACTTGGATAAATTTTTCCAGCTCTCTAGGTTTTTAGGTACAAACCACTCACTGTATTGAGCACTTTTTTTTTTTTGGAAATTTTAAACTTTTTCTTAAATTTTTTGTTTTGCTAGATTTTTATTTTGGGACGAACATAAATATTCTTGGTTCTTTCTTTATTTATTTTTTTTATTAAGTTCAATTTAAAAGACATAGAAGGTTTTAGAATAAATATATTTCGATACCATTTTTTTTGCAAATTATTTAGATATATATATTAATATATTTATCTATATATACATATATATATATATATATACGGATCATATATACATTATTATATATTTATATATATACATATATATACATACATTTAATCATATACAAAATTTTCATTAACAAAATATATAAACATATATATATGGAATCTATATATTATATTTGTATACATCATATAGCCTATATATATAATATTATACACCCATTCAGTTGCTTTGATTTATTCATATATTCACCAGGATATTGCTAATATTCAAGATGAGTTCATTTATATAAATATAAACAAATGATGTCATACATACATACAAATGTATACAGTTACACATATAAAATGGACATATATGTTAAAATGAAATTCTTATTGAACAATTTTATTTATATATTTATATTTATGTTTAACGTTGTTATATATTTAAGCAAATTCTTTTAAGATAAACAAATAAATTTACCGCCTGAATGTAAAAAAATAGAAAATATTATTATAGAATGATGAATAGAAAAAAAAAATGTCTGGAAAATATATGCTTTAAGAGCCAAAACATAATTTTTAATTGACAAGAAATTCTATTATTTGTACAATCTTATTTGAAACAATTTTTGAATAAAAAGTGCATGTTTTGAATGTAAAAGCATCAGAGGGAAAATGGGTCACTGTTTAAATGAAAGTTTTGAAATTTATAATGAAAACATTCTAAAACATTATATATATAGAATATATATATATATAAATATATATATAATATTTAGAGAGAAAAATTGAAAATAACTCATGTAAACATATGGTATTATTTAACTACTGTTTCTCTAAAATTTTACATATAGCATTTTTAATTTTTTAAATCATAATAGGTTTAGTCAGATTTTTATGATTCAAAACACCTATTTTCCATAATTTATTCCATTAAAATAAATTGTTTGTATATATAAATATATATATATATTTATAATCAATGTTCAACCATCTTCAGTATTTATTTCCTTTAGGTATAGGAGTATTCATCCTTTTGACATTTTATAAAATCCTAAATCCTTATATATATATATATTGCATATATAATAATGATATATATAAATATAATATATTATATATATATAAGAGCGATATATATATATTGCAACTTTTATACATATAAAGATATATATCCAAATACATATATATATATTTATAAAATTAAAATGCTCAGTACATATAGACCTTTGTGTGTATATATAAAGTGAACATTGAAGTTAACTCATAAGGCGACGCTTTTGTTACATCCAGATGTAATTTTCATGAGTAAATAATAGGAACTGTCCCCTATTATCCCAAAGCGCCATTTGTATTAAAATGGCGGATCAACGATTTTTTTTCGGACGAAGAATGATTGTTTGTTCACTAACATTTAGGTAGAAAGGTCATGCTCAATGTTAATAATTGGATATGTTAATGCGTCTCTCTCTACAGACTGCCTACAGGGTTCTCTGTGATTCAACTAGTCTATTCAAAAAGATGTGGTCATTTGGTTTCAGCAGTGACAGGTGTCTGTATTCAGCTCTTCAAAATGTATACAAAGCCAAGCAGCAAAATATGTGCAGGTTATCTGGCTGTCAGTTACTAGGAACTGGGGTGCCCTGATGAATTTTATGTCATAAAAAGGGTCTTTTTTAGGCATGGGTCAACAGCCCACATTGATCAACAATGTCTTTAGATATTTTGCGTGTGTGTGTGTGTGTGTGTGTGTGATGATGGATTGCAGAACACCAATGCCACTATGTCAAATAAGATGAGGTTGAATGTTTTTAAAAAAGATAGAAAGACGCTCAAAAAACAAAAAATTCAGAAATGTTTTTTTCTTGAGTTCAAAAACAACACAAAAAATAAAATACATCTTAAAAAGTCAAAACATGAAGATCATTTTTAGTCAAATATGCCCATTTACATTTGAATAAACAGATAACGATTTAAAGCATTGGCCAAAAGTGCCTGGGACAATATGGACAATTTTTCTGTTTCTCCTTATCCACCAAATGGGAAAATGTACAAATGCTGAAAAAAACAAAGAAAAATTATTTAAGTTTTCCTTGTGTGTCATATTTAAAAAGATGTTTAAAAAATTGCTCAATACAAAGTGGACAATATTTTATTAATATATTTTATTATAAAGTTATAAAAAAAACATTTTGAAATGAAAAAAAAGCTGTGTTTCAATACTATGATTGAACTTCTTTATCTTACCATTATCTGACCCTCCAAGTGGAATATTGAAACATGATTCATTTTTATTTCCAATTTCAAATGTTTTTATATATATATATATATATATATATATATATGAGAAGAAATATAGTTTTAAGATGTGCTATATTTATGGGATAAAGTGCATGTCATAAAGTGCATCAGACAGAGCATGTGTAAATATAAAAGTGAACATTGAAGTCAACACTTAGAGACAACAGGCTGTTTCATGCTAGACACAATTGTCAGGTCGCCTGACGACTGCATCTAGCATGAAACAGACTGTTTCTCTCTCTCTCTCTCTTATATATATATATATATATATATATATATATATATATAAACACAATCATAGATGCCTCATGATGGCATTGAAAACAATGATTGTTCTTGGGTGACTTTGAAATGGACTGGAATTCATGTCTCTTCATAGACAGTGAGAAATAAATGAAAGTACTAAGTGTCCTGGAGCAGCTGACAAGATATTTTACTGATATGACATTCCACATTGACATTAATAGAAAATAAGAAACACACAGAAAGTAAGTGATTTTTTTTCATTTGAAAAATAATTCTTAGCCAAGACCTGGGGATGCAAACAAAAAGAATCAAAGGAAAAAATATCCCAGGCTAAAGTATTTAAAAAAGATAAGTTTTGTTGTGAGAATCTTATACTGTTTTCAACGAAGTCAGATGGTTTCGATTTTCAGGCTGTTTTTTTTCTTTGCTTTAAATTTTTTTTTTATTGTTTTTAAAACCTATTAAGGAAAATGACAAATGATTAACTATTTTATTCATATATTAAAACTCAGTGTTAGAAACTGACTCTAAAATTTAGATTTTTATGCCAAACAAACAAGGTTTCTCACTCACTGAAGATAAATGATTGAACATTTGAACTGAAGGTTAACAGTTTTGGGACTGAGAATTCATGGCCAAGACATATTATGTAAATTAAAATTCTGAGAATAACCAAACAGTGACATCATGTAACCACTTTCATTCTGCAATTCTGAGATGAGCCATGATTCCCAGAGTTGTTTGGAATACCAATCTCATTCTTTTCACTGATTTTGTTTTTGTCGTTGAAAATTCCAGCCCATCAATCCTACAGCCTTCCTCAGAGGTGAATTTTATACAGAAAGAGAAACAGGCATGGCTGTCTGCTTTTCTCATTGGCATAAACAAAAAAAAAATTAATGAATATCACCCAAACACAAAAAAATGGCAACAGATAAACTGGATTAATACAGATTAACACAGTGAATTCCTTCCTACATAAAGATTTTTTTCTGTTGTATTATTAGGAGTAAATGTCTAATAACATTATAATAAAAACAATAAAAGTGATGATGCTAGTTTGAGTCAATCATTGAATAATTAAAATATTTTATCTCAGAATTCAAACAACATTTGAAATGTTTAATATTGGAAAATCTTAATAAAATTTTATTTTGCCCAATTTAATATATTATTCTATAGTTTTTAATATTAACTCAACAATTGAGTAAATAATAAAGTTCAGAATACTTATCTAAACTGATTAAAAGTTTTATGATGTTAACACTCCTCAGAGTCATAGAAGAAGGACTGTATTATTGACAAGGTCTATATATTTATAAATACTTAGCAAGTATTAACAAATTAAATATTAAGTAAATGTATTCTATCTATTCAGTCTCATGTTGATAATCCTTCTGAGTGTTTGCATGATTTCTTCACATTAAGGCTGAAGACCACATCAGCCAAAATATTTTTTTAATGCCACAAAGATGCAAGTGGCTACTGGGAGTGAAAGAGAATGAGAAATATTTAGAAGAAACTTTTCTGGCATCAGAGATTCCTCATGAACAATATGTTATAGAATACTTGAATTTAGAACAGATGACAAAAGGGAGATAACTGATGTTGACCTGAATAGAAAATTGACTGGATAACCTAGTCAGAATTGGCTAGAAACACATGCTGAACTGCAATCTAATATCTCATCTCTTATATAGCAGTTAATACTGGGAAATATCTTCAAGGATGAAGAAGAGACTTGAAGCAACAGAGATGTGATCGCACAGACAGAAGCTGAGAATGCTATGGAAAGAACATGCGAGCAACAAAGAATTTTTCAGGAAAACCAAAATAAATAACACTAATAATCACTATCAGAAAGAGACAGCTGAAATTTCTTGGATACATAATAAGAAAAGAGAGCCTAGAGGATTTAACACTCACAGGACGTAATGATGACAGGAGATGCAGGAGAAAGCAGTGAGCAACCTGCTTAATGAGTTTGAGTGAATGGATGACAGAACAAGGACAAACTGGAATGGTAAAGGTTAAAATATTTCCTTAGAACTGTAAAAGACAGGAAGCTGTAGAGAATCATGATAACATTACATCCTGAAAGTTCATGGAATATAAAAAAAGGCATCACAGGAAGGTCTATATTTTAGGAAAATCTATGAAAAAATGGAAAACATTTTTATGTGATGAATTTCAGCCTTTCGGACTTTATCGCACTACAGTGTTGCATTTATATGATGCATTTCAGCCTCTAGGACATAGGACTACAGTGATGCATTTCATCCTTTAGGGCATAGCACTACCGTGATGCATTTATGTAATGCATTTCAGCCTTTAGGACACAGGACTACAGTGATGCATTTATGACATGCATTTCAGCCTTTAGGACACAGGACTATTTTGATGCATTTATTTTGTCAGCATTTTTGTTTTTTTAGATTTTTTCATTTATGTGATGCATTTTTCAACACCCTTTAGAACTTCACAGGACTACAGTGATGCATTTATGTCATGCATTTCAGCCTTTAGAACTTCATTGGACTATGGTGATGCATTTATGTCATGCATTTCAGCCTTTAGAACTTCATTGGACTATGGTGATGCATTTATGTCATGCATTTCAGCCTTTAGAACTTCATTGGACTACAGTGATGCATTTTATGTCATGCAAAAAGCCTTTAGAACTTCATTGGACTACATTGATGCTTTTTATAGAAATGCATTTCATTTAGAACTTGTATTGGACTACAGTGATGCATTTATGTCATGCATTTCAGCCTTTAGAACTTCATTGGACTACAGTGATGCATTTATGTCATGCATTTCAGCCTTTAGAACTTCAGTGGACTACAGTGATGCATTTATGTCATGCATTTCAGCCTTTAGAACTTCATTGGACTACAGTGACATTTATGTAGTTGTATTTAAACATGAAGGAGGGGGATGGTGAAATGTTGAATTTAAATGTAAATTTTCTTAAATATGTGTTTGGAAATATAGAGATAGGCAGAAATAGTTGAATTTAAAGTTTTTTTTAAATATGTGTTAGACTTTTTATTATAAAAGAAAAATTTTTTTTTCTTATATATATAGATATATATATATATATATTAAATATATATATATATATATATATATATATATACTTTTTCATCCATTAAAATGGATAAATGGATTTTTTTTTTCTATTAAATCAATTTTTTTCCATTTTCTATGCATATTTTGTTATTATGCATCTGAGTACAGTTGATTTTATGAAAAGTATCTTTATTCACTAGTTGGAAATACAATAAATTAAAAATTTGTATGTATGAATATTTGTTTAAACCACTGTGTATGTTTATATATATATATATATATATATAGGAAGTCACTATTGTTTTCACTCTGTCACCTTTTTGCTTTATGCATGAAGTTCTTTCTCAAACAAATGGAAAAAAGGAAGTGACATATCACATACAGCCTAGGTTACAAGCATTAAATTGCTTGTTAACCAATTTTGGTTCTCACCAGTCGAGGTGCAATTTGAAAGGCACGAAAGAAAAGGAAGATATTTGTAGTGTTAAACAGTTTTTTGTCTATATGGAAAAATTATAATAAATAAATGATTTGCTCTACTATCAGTATTGAGACCTCTTTTGGATTAATGTTGTGAACGTTAGAATTTATATATTATTTTCATTCTCATTCCATCAGATATATATATATATATATATATATAAGTTATACACATATATGTATATATCTTGCATGTGTGTGTGTGTATAGAGAGAGAGAGAGAGATTATTGACAATTAGAAAAATGTTCATGAGAGTATGTTTTGCAAAGCTTCATCAGTTCAAAGGTGAAAAAATCAGTTGCATGTGTATGTTTAAAATAATGAGATCTTATATTTTTCCTGTTGCTTGCAACTAAAAAAGAGAAAGAAAATAAGTGACTTTTAAAAAAGTTGTTTAACATTTTATGTTGTTTGCTTGAAGTGTCCGAGTTTAGAGATAGAAAAACCTTCAGAATGAGTAGAAAATAAATGAAGGAATTGTTTTTTTTATCTATGCATTCAACAGTATGTTATAAATTTTTTTTTCAAAACATTTTACTTTCATGAACATTTTCCAGTTGTCAATAACTTATAACTCTGTCGGGATTATATATAAAAATTTATAACATTTTATATATATATATATATATATATATATATATATATATATATATATATATATTAGAGATGATCATTAACATCAGGGCGACAGGCAAGATTCAAACTGGATGCAATCTTCCAGATGAAACAAAATTCAATGTCAACTTTGGTATCCTTATATACGCTCTATCTCCGATATTCTAAGACTTTATCCCAGAAATGAGCCACCTTAAAACTATACTGAAGATATATATATGTACTTTATTATAGATATTACATTTCAATGTCCCTAAAAAACTGCTATATAAATGTGATCATGGTTGATGTGTATCATAAGATCACATCAGGAAGATGTGATTTACATCAAACATGAATGCATTTCCATAGACATTTATACCTGTTTCAATTTAATATCTATAATAAAATATTTACTCTACTATTGTATTGAAGCCCTATTTTAAATTAATGTTATGAATGTCCGAAAAACAGTTGATTTGTTCTAATTATTATATATTGTGATTTGTGTGTGTGTGTGTGTGTGTGTGTGTGTGTGTATTACAGTTCATATACCTCCAGTGTACCAAATGCAAGATTTTGATATAAAATTTAAGAATATAAAAAAAAATTGTCTTGTACACCAAAAAGTAGTTATCATCAAGAGCAAAGGCATGAACTGGTGAAATCTGTCTCCACAATCACATTTTAAACAAGAAAAACAGACACAGTCACTTGTTATCATCAAGATGCTGTTTACATACAATTCACCATTAAAAATAAAAAGAAATTTAAATTGATTTCCTAATAAACATATAAAAAAAAAATCCTATCTTTTTTGTTATTTTCTTTTCAATGCAGAATCCACTTCATCTAATCTTAACTAAATTTTAGTACAAATAATTCCATTTCATTATTGTATAGCTAGCAGGACACCTAAGACAAATATCGTATTTACTAAGTCAGTTTTCTTCAAAATCTATTTATTTCTTAAATGACAGAAACACTTTCCAACTGAGAATCTTGTAAACATCAACACTTTCATTTGGCAGGACACAGAGTTTCAAAATAATTTCAACATTTCTATCTGACACTTTCTTAGAAATTCCATTTAATTCTTTTAAAAGGTTAACAATAATTTAAAAAAAAATTTTTTAATCATTTCATCCCAAGCAAGGCAATAAAGTAACTAAGATGCAGGAGGTTACTGAGTGAGAGAGAATATGAGAAAAAAAAACACTATTAAGAAGAGAGAATAATAAAAGAACAGGAATTAAGAAAACAAAATGACAGCTGACATTTCATTTAAATTTTTGAAGATCAAACTTGACTGAAAAGCCGTTTATCTCCCACCCTGCAACTCCTTTCCTCACAGACACAATGTGTCACTAGAAGCCTGTCATTACTCTATTACTATTTCCATAGCAATGGTTCAAATGACATCTATTTGTTAGTTCCACCAGTTTAGACCTTTGCAGGTAGAATACACCATGGGGTCAAATCACACTCATTTCCATTGCATTCCAAATGTAAGGAGAAATTCACACTTGGGCATCATTTTCCACCAAAACTACCACTTTATGTAACAGACTCCCACATGGATGCTTCCCTGAAGACAACAATCTTAATCATCTTAAGTCAAGAATCAAATGTTATCTATCATCCTTATCTTCCTATCATATGACCACCTCTTCCATATAAGGTAACACAATCCCTTCAGTAACCGTCTATCTTGAATGACTTTTGAACCCTGTGCCAGAGATAAACTTTTAAAAGATGGATCAACCTTATCTTATTTCTTTCACTGGATATAAGCTGCAGTGCATGACATAATGAAGAATCATCAACTTCATCAAAGAGATAGAACTACAATTGCCTCTTATTTCATATTTATTATTGAAGGATGGCCAATTTTACAGATAGATGGAATCACCATACCTTCTTATTTCATTTTTTTTCAATGATAAATCTCTAATTCAAAACAATTTTTACTACAAAGAAACCCTAACTTTAAAAGCCATGGATATAAACAACATTACACATTGAAACTGTTATGATGTTGATTTGGGGTTAGTAGAGACAAACGGCAAATAACACGTAACAATAAAAATGGTTTTAATAGGTTGGTAAAAAGGTACAGAAATCACCTCAGTAGTCAATAACTAGCTCAGCTAAGAACTTCTCTGTCTATCTGTCTTCCCCCCATGTCAACTGACATGCCACTATTTAAAGTCTTTGTTCACAGATGCAGACAAGTTCATCTTCAAGAGAGGTGGTAGGTTTCCAACACAACAGAAACAGTCACTGGTTCTTTTGATAGACAGAACCACCATAGCTACTGATTTCATTAACTATAGTGCCTAACAATCTTCAAATAATTTGGTAATAATGTAGATATTCTTCTCAGAAAGAAATTGTTTCCCATCGGATCACACTCACATATGTGAAATTTTCATTTTGAATATTTAATGAGAAACATAACTTAATTTGCTTACTTTGAGAGTTTGTCTTTGAAGAGTAGATCATAAACTTTGAGAAATTCGAAACAATTTTTGGGTTTTTCTTTTTTGATAACACAAATCTTGGTTATGGAACAATTTTAGAGACCAATTTCTCATCTATTGTTTTAGCAATATTTAAAACCTGTGCAACATTTCAAATTTCTTAACAATAACATACTTTATTTAATGCACCCAAATAATTTTTTTGTGACACAAAAGGAATAAAGATGGTTTGAAACTAATATTCATTCTTTCATATTCTTGATTCTTTCTAACCTATAAAATTGAAAAAACATCGATGTGTTTTTTGTTGAAAAAAAATATGTAGAAATTTTTCAGTTTAAGGGAAAAAAAAAATGTATCTATGCTCAAAGAACTGTGTATTTTCTTTTATAAACATTTCAGAAAAGTAAAGCAATTAATTTTCCACTAGTATAAAAGGGGGATCAGGGGAATGAAAAGGAAAAACTGAGAATGGACTTTATAAAGGACAAAAATGAATGTGATTCAAGAAAACAAAAGATGGTGAACCATGGTTTGTAAAACCCCAGAATGTAGTGAAAGATGTTTTAATTCCATTGGTATTAATCAGATTTAAACAAGAACCTGTTTTATCATTATTTATTTATATATATATATATATGGATATATATATATATATATATACACAAATATAAATATATATTAAATTCTTGCAAAAATTATTTTGACAATTCCTTTCATGAAGAACATATTTAATTTGTAGATACAGTGTTGATTTTTCAATTTAAAATGCCTTTGGAAAATTGTGAAGTTCATAAGGAAAAATAAACCTAACCACATAATGAAAAAAAAAATTCCATTTTGAAAAACATAATTTGTGAATATAGTCTTGATATTAGAAAAATTGACCTCTTGAAGTACTCAATTAAAAATTCACTCAAAGACCATTTCGGAGAATTCTTAATTGTTCAAGCATTCATTATTCAATACACAATGATTTTAACAAAAAGATATGCAGATAACAATGTTGATAGCAGACATAGAAAACTAAAAGAACTCTGACAGAAGTTAGTGAAGGAAAGTAAGAAGAAAAGACTAAACATCAATTGCAAAAAGAATGCATGGTTATTATCAAAATTGACAGTCTAAACATTCAAATTACAAATTGGAGATACAAAAATCAAACCAAACAACAATTTAAATATCTGGGAAGTGTTTTAACATAAGGGATGAGGAAGGTGTAACATAAAATCTAAAAGAAACATTGGGAAAACATGCCTTCCAAAAGCTTAAAAGTATTAAGAAACAGGAAAAAATTTTGTTAAAAACAAACAAAGATTTACTGAACTGTTTGTAATATCAGTCCTCTTATATGGCAGTGAATACTGACAATCTCCTCATAGATGAAGAAAAGACTTTAAAGCAACAGAAAAATGGTTCTACAGAAGGATACTGACAAAAATACCATGGATTGAACATGTGAGCAAAAAAAAAGTTTTAAAGAAAATGGAAACAAAAGGACACTTATACTTAACATCAGGAAGAGAGAGTTGAAATTTCTGGGGCACATAAATGAGGAAAAAGGGCTGAAAAAATTTGATACTCACAGGCCAGATTGAATGAAGGGTTTGGGAGAGAAGAAGAAGAAGAAGAAGAAGAAGAAGAAGAAGAAGAAGAAGAACAACAACAACAACAACAACAACAACAACAACAATAACAAAATAACAATGGATAAACTGTCCAAAGTTCACATTTTAATAATGTTTTACTTTCTCCCGTCACAATCATTATCAAGAACTGAATAATGACAATAAACAAGATCTTGTTATTACATACTTCCATTTTTGAAACGTTATATTTCAAATTCAAGTGTATGTGTATCGTCTAATTGATGTCATATGTAGAATGATTTCAAAATATTGGTTGCACCAAAAAACGAATGCATTAAACATTTTATACAGATTAGTAATAAGTATTAATAATACGTATTAATAATCCATATTAATAATTCGTATGAATAATAATTATAATTATAATTATTATTATTATTTTTAATTGTATTAAATATTTTATAGATTCTTTACAATATCATCTCCTATGGTGAAATATATTTTATTTAATGAGGGTTGTTTCTTTTGACTAATGTTATCTCTTCAGTATTTTATGCGTTTCCTTGTCCTGCGTGTTACATAATATTTCTTTTTATCTACTAATATTTGTCTTAATAGTTATATTTTTGTTGTTTGTACTGTGGTGATCGATATCTGCACGAGTTGCACAAAATTTTGAAAAGTAATTATCGATCAATCTTCGGCCTGTGAATTTCACTCATCATTTAGCAAAATGTCAACATGACGAAAAAAGAGGTAAACAGATTAAAAAAAAAGGTTCACTGTGCTACTTCATCATCTTTCCATTTATATTGTTTGCAGTTTTATTCTTTTGACACTCAAACTCTCTTACACAAACCTTCTTTTACTTGCTATCAATTGTCGACTGAATTGACACTTTTCAATCTTAAGTGTCACTGTCGTAGAGTAATGGTTAGCGAGGTGAGCAGAAAACAATAAAAAATTTAGAAGATACCAGGACATTTTCAATATCCACTGAAATCTTTGAAACTAACATTGGGTAATAAATGTAAAAAGCCTTAGAAAAAGGATATCAATGTGACGGTCGATGTAGACTGTGGAAAATTAATGGAATAGCTTTTAATGATGGCTACATTGTCTTGCTGTCTCTTTTCTGTTTTTATATCTTCACTATATGTTTCATCATTTTCGCGATTCCTAATATAAAGAAAAATACAAATTCCACATTTTTTCAACTGACTCATGAAGGTGCATATATAAACTACATCCCACAATTATTTTATGATTAATGTTTTCAGCTATTATCACGAGGAGAATGCATTAAACTACGTTAATTTTTTATTCCCTCTATTAATTACATATAGCAAATACTCAAGGCTTATACTCTAGAAGTAATCAGAAACTAATGTTTCCATAGTGCATTTAGCATAGATAGATAGATAGATAGATAGATAGATAGATAGATAGATAGATTAATTAATTAATTATACTTATCTTAGTTTTATACAAGATCGAAAACTCGCTAATCTTTAACCCGCGCCGGGATGCACATATCAATAGATTATTAGTGGGCACCCGTTTATCTATTTCATCAAAATTCAGTCCTTTAGTAGTGAAGATGGAGTGACCTGTGAGATAATATATGGAGGCTGTGCATTGCCTGGAATGTGTCTATTCTACGTGAAAACTTGTACAAAACTATTTTAACAACGCATCTAAAGGATACAAATGAACATTTTTCTGCCCTCACGGAAGAATTTGCAATAGCCACTTTTGATGAGCTTTGGTTTGCATACCAACTAATATTTTATTAACTGCAATAATACTAAGTCGATTAAAATTTGAACTAAATTAATAATTTTAACTTTCGTATACTTTAATTTGATTTGAATCTATTTTTTAATTGTATGCTATAAATTTGTTTCCGCTTCATCTCGTTTGTGCTCGCACTTATTAGTTTATGCCGGAAAGAAACAAAAACAAGAGAAACTATGAGAAAATTTTTTCTCTGAATGAAAAATGCATCGTGAGATTTATTTGACTGAAGTTTTAAGATACATATTTTAAGAAGTAATGTTATTTCGCACAACATTTTCTGAAATTAATTAGCGTGTTCGACAACTTTAGATGTAACGATTGAGAATATATAACAAAGTTACTTGTATTCGTCAAATTTTAGAAAGAAGCAGAAAAATTCTTGGGTTTTGTTAGATTTATAAGAAAATATATGTTGAAGTTAGAACTTAAAAAGCTTGGAAAATGATTTGTTTGGGAACGATATCTGAAACGTTTACTGAGAAGAAAGCGCTTCCATGAATTGAGCATGTACACAAAAATAGAAATGGGTGTAAGCAAGGATGCTCCTTTCTTTGGCTTATACAGTGAGGGGTTCCTGAGAGACCTAGATGTCCTAACAGGATTTATTATTGAATGAAAACAATCTTAATAATGTAAAATACACAGATGACACTATATTGATGACGGATACAGAAAGAAACTTCAAGAACTACTCGATAAGGTAGTAAACTAAAGTGAAAAGAAAGGGCGAATTATAAATTGTAACGCGGCAGAATATATTCCCGTTAGCAAGGGGAACATCACAAGATATGAGCAACGAATTGAAGACATCAGATTCGAGCAAGTACATAAATTCAATCATCTGGGAAATATAGCAGACGACAAAAATGGGACACACAAATTATAAGTCGCGTTGTAATAGCGAAAGATGACTTCCAAAAGCTAAACAATAAAACAGACAAAAAATGAACTGAACTGCTACGTAATACCAGTCCTCCAGTGAATGCTAAACAATTTCCTTGCAGATGAAAAGGAGACTATGAACAACAGAGATGTGGTTCTACGAAAGGATGCTGAAACGAAATATGTGAGCAAGGAGGATGTTTCCCTGGAATATAGGAACACAAAAAGAAAATTATACTCAAACTCAGAAACTGACAATTGAACTTGAGAGACAACGTGAAAAAGATGTCTTGGAGAATTTAACAATTACAAAACCTATTGAAGGAAAGTTATTGAAGGAAACATTGAGTAACCTTAACGTGATAAAACAGAGACTGGGAGAGATATTAAAAGAGAAATATGCTTATAAATAAAAAGATAAGAAGTTGTGGAGATCCATAATCGTCCACGTCCTGTAAAGACACCGTATAGATTTTATACAATCAAAAGAAGTTTTAATTCACAGGTTTATGAATATGTGCAAATTCTGATATTAGCATTAGTGTGATAAGAACGAAAATTGATGATTTAATTCCTGCATTTTGCAGAATATGACTAGGAATTTTTTCCAGCAATCAGTGTGTATATTATGATGGAAAAACATAAGATAAAAGCTTTAGTTGGTGCACAATCCTTATTGATAGAGAGTGTTATATACATAACACTTTCGCAACAAAAGTCTTACAAGCGAATTTTGATTTTTTAGACAAAACCGAACGCGAACGTGCAAGCAGCAACTACATGATTGTTTTTTTATGTTTTAAACCAGACAGGTCGACATTTCCTGCCACGTTTCAACATATTAGACAATCCGCTTGGGATTAGCGACATAATGCTGCATAATATGGATTCGCACTTATTCTTGTACTATGAAATGCCATCATTGAACGGTGTTCTATTTAATGGTTGAATATTTGGTACCCTCAATTTTCTCGTTATATTTACTGCACATCGTATAAACTGTGTTTGAATGATCAACGAATCTGGTATTGTAACAACCTAAACAAAATTCAGTTTATTTTCGATTTCAAATCGTTTATACGTAATGTCATCATTTTAAGATGAACGCGAGATTAAATTTCTCATATGTATTATACTTTAGTGAATCCTTCGTCATTTAATATAGTGTGCGGTTTGGGGAATTTTTTTGAATATGCATTCTTCTTCTTCTTGCTAGGATGGGAAAAAACTTTTATTCTCCTTCCGCTTATATCTACCTATTATCGGATTTTCCGACGGGGGCACATCCGAAACGCATCTGGGTTGATCACCTGTTTACATGTCGGGGGCAGCCAACATCATCCTGTGAGCATGAAATCTTAGTCTGGTAACAAGGATATCAACTTTTAGGAAAAACCCTCTTATACTTCTGGTGATCT
>CAHIKZ030001407.1:170000-255000 GCA_903632075.3 Acanthosepion pharaonis
AAAATTATTAAGAGTGAGAACAAGAAAAGAATAAGAACTAAGATACAAGATAATGATTGACATTACATTTAAATTTTTAAAGATCAAACTAAAGTGGAAAGAGGAAACAAGAGGTACAAGAAAGGAAACTGTTAGCATAGAAGTGAAAGTTACATCTAACCATTTCAACTGTAAAATGATGAGACCTAGCTGCCAATCTAGTAATGTGCTTAAATTCATAAAATCTAGGTACCATAGAGGAAAGTTCATCAAAACAATTAACATGAAAGTATTTATAGAAAAGGCACATATTTTGGTGGTGGGAAAGTGACTCTAACCGAGAAGCCAGGTCAGGACCTATGATATTGCAGATTCTTTGGATTTTATCAAAGATCTCTAAATATATAGCAGGAACTCCACACCCTATGTGGCAGCAATATTCAAAGCATGGCTGAATGGTAGATTTATAAATATGTAAGATAGTTTCTGGTGAGAAAAATGGTCTAGCACAATACAGTGAACCAGCTTAGTAGCAGACATATTAATTGATTCAATAAAATCTTTCCACTTGATACCAGCAGAAAACATTAGTCTGAGAAGGCACAATGAATCACTCTCTTGGAGGTTAGAATCAGCCATGCTGTTAGAAAATAAAAATGGTTATCTCAGATGATTAACAGAGAACAGTTTTGTTTTGGAGGTGTTAAAAATAACAATTGCTTAAGTTAACAACAGAAAGTAGATCAAAGCTTCAAATTCATAATGTTCAAGTTACTGCAGATTAATTGGTTTTCTTGCTGCAACTTTTCCTTTTAATTATTGTTCACCTGGTTGCCACTGAGTCCTCCAAGTACACACTGTCCAGCTAAAGGATTAAACTCACAATTACTATATCACCAAATTCATGAACCAAGATTTTATTTCACAAAGTTATTGTCTCATAGTTTTTATAAGGTTACATTCTGTTCTTGTTGATAGTTTCTATTTTCCGTCATGTCCAGATATAGGATTTTCTCTCTAGAACTTTAGAATTGTGTTTCTAACAGTAAGTTTTTATTTGGATTCAGCTTGAGACTATATGAAGGCCAAAGTAAAAAAAATTTCTATTCTTATCCTGAAGATATTTCTACACTTATTTCAAAGTATGTTCTGGATCACTGTCATAGATAAAGATCCAACGACACTTGAGTTTCAAATTTCTAAGATACACTTTCAATTTGGCTTCCAATATTTCACAATAATCTTCTTGTTTCATTATGCCATTAACTTTTATCAAGCTTCCTGGTCTTTTGGCAGAAAAACACCTCCAAAGTATGATACTTCTTCCTCCATGCTTGGTTAGAGTGGTATTCTTTGGATTGAAAGCCTCATCTTGACATCTCTAAACAGATTTTTTTCACCATTATGCCAAAAAAGTTTTTATTTTGTCTCACTTGACCTTCATATACTTCAGAACAAGATAGGCTTATCATTATGCTTATTTATGAATGCTAAAATTAGATTTCAGATAACCAGCCTTTAGAAAAGGGGTTTTACAAAATCGTCATATGGGCCCATTCTCTGCCGAGCTGAAGCAATAGAATTTCTTTTTATTTTCAGTCCAGTAGCTTTCAAATTATTTCCATGATCATGGATTGCAATATTTTGGTTATTTTCAACAATTCTTGAGTTCCTGTCTGAATTTTTGTGATGAGGAATTATTATTATTATTTATTATCTGTGCTCATCTTTGTTCTTGTTATAACACCATTTGGTCTCTTTGAACTGAATACTTTATTACACTATAGAGGTAGATTGTTCTTCCACTGTCCATGTCTAAAGATATTTTGTCTATATGTACTACTGCTCAGCTATTGCTCACCTTGTTCTCGTTCCACTGTCCATGTCTAAAGATATCTTGTCTAGTTTTTATTTAGTAACGTGACCAATAACAGAGCACAGTTATTGGTCACTCGGTTGCTACTGAGTTTAAGTACAGGAATTAAACTCACAATTGCTATATCACCAAATTCATGAACCAGGACTTTAATTCATGAAGCTATTGTCTCAGATTTTATAAGTTTACATTCTGTTCTGTCCAGATATAGGATTTTTTCTTGAACTTTAGAATCATATTTGTAACAGTTGATTTAGAGATAATAAATCCTTTAGAAATAATGATGAATCAACTACCTGATTTTTAGGCCCAAATTATCTTGGTTCTAATGTCAGGCTGTTAACATTATCTTGATATAAGAACGTGTATTGGAATTTTCACAAGTTCCAAAACTTCTAAAATAACATCCAACAGCAAGGATTTACCAGCAAGCCAAAAATGTATTGCTCACAGGGAAACATAATTTATAGCAAAGTCAATTTAAATCAACACTTAAACTACTTGGAAGTACTGCATTTTCACCATGAAGGAGTTTCTATTACCAAAAATCTCTATACATTAATTAATTATAGCCTAATTGAAATTCATAACATTCTTTGGGAAATAAGTATTAATATTAATTATTTATCACTTCCAGAAGAAAAAGTTATAATTTTCCTGTTTCTATGTTTTTGTACAATTAATTTTGGACATAATGTTTTTTGTTGTGAGTTGTTAAATATATTATTCAATGTTATTCTTATATACACACCTTCCCAACACTTATAAGTGAAACTACTTAAAAAGAAGACTTGTCTGCAAGAATAATTCAAATGTTTTTCACTATAAACTAAAGGAACCAACACCCAGCCAATAATTTCAGTTTGCAATCTGTGTGTGCATGTACATCATATATATATATATATATATATACCCAGTCTATATGCCCTTCTCCAACAGTGCTGGCTTGGACATGTACACAATATGATGGATGAGAGGATTCTGAAGATCATTTCTGTATGGGGAACTGCCCACTGGCAAGAGGGCACAAGAGTGACCTTATCTTCACTTCAAGGACATTTGCAAAAGGGACATAAGGGACATGGACATCAAGAGGTGGGAAGATGTCAATGACAATCACTCATACTGAAGAAATGGTTTATATCGAGGGCTGGAGAGAGGAGAGGATCAAAGGATTGCCAATTGAGGAAGTTATGAGATGAAAAGAAAACAAGGTGGCATTGGTAAAAAGAGCTTTCATGCATTTGTTCTTATGAAACTGTTACTTCAATAATTGTGGGCCTGTCTGCAATAAACATTTGCACTGCCATCAGCAGCTGAGGCATAAGGATTTTGGCGCAGATCCAAGGTATTTCAAGATCAACAGATGCCACACACACACACACACGTGTATTTATATATATTATATATATATATTTATGTTTAATATAATCATTGTCACAACGCAATGCAAGAGAATAAAGCCATTTGATGCATGTTTTTTAAAAGACACCTTCCAGAATTTACACAAAGCCAATTCAACTGTAAAATTATCTCACTGCCAATCTAGTACTGCTCTTAAATTTGTCAAACTGAGATTTTGTATATTTTTCTCTCACTTTATCTATATATATATATATATATATATATATATATATATATATATAACAATAATGAGATCTAGAATATTAATAAAAATGAAGGCAAGGAGAAATACCCACACCATTCTACATGTATACACATATGTTCATGCACAAATACCCAATGAAAAGTGAATATAGAAAAGAAGAAAATGAGAAATATAACAGTCAATTGATTGATAAGTAAAGCAATTTATCAGTGGATGTAGTGATTACTAGAAGGTCTATCTATGAAACTCTGGAGTCAAGATATTGAACGTAGTTCCAATCAACTAAGCGACAAACCTTATATTTGTATTAACTCTCTCTCTCTCTCTCTATATATATATATATATATATAATCACCAAGGAAGTTTACCTAAATTCTGCCTGTTAAATGTTTTATTTTTCAATTTTCAAACAACACATAAGTCAAAGGAAAGAATTTTGGTTAAACTGCCTGAAGTTTTTATTTTCTGTTCAGAAATTTTCAACCATCTCAGTTATTATAAGAACTTGATGTTGATCATGTCATAAGACAAGATTTATTGGCTACATCCTGGCATTTTATTTTCTTGGTATGTGGAATTTGAATTAATCCAAAGTGATGGCATGTGTCAAACTTTTTATATGGAGTGAGACCATACCAAAAAACAATGTACCAAATACTTATACATATTATTGTTATGATATTGTATACATATATATTTCATACATACTTTAAGGCAACATCTGGGGTGAAATATATTGTATTTGAGTTTGTTGTTTATTTTGTATAATGAATTATGAAATTTTGAGCCTTTCCATTCAATAAATGCTGTATAGTATTTTATTATGTACTAAAATTTGTCTCATATTGATAATTGTATTTTGGTTGTTGTTGATGTGATAATTGATATGTGCAGAAATTGCACTCAATGTTGACAAGTCAACCTACAAGAGTGTGTGGTACATGTGTGGCCAATATAAGAAATTTTACTTTTTTATAGAAATGATGAAAAACTCAATGAAGTGCGATGATATTTTAATGACTTTTTCATTTTGTCTGTAGTGCTTGGGTGCATTTAGTTATGAGTAAGTTAATGGTGTGTTTTACTTTTGTTTATATCAGGATGATTGCTTGTGTTATTTTTTTCTAAAATTGTTTAATGCTAATTCTATTTATTGATGACATGGATGGAGAGATTATTGTTGATAAGTGTTTGTTTTATATTGCTTGCTTTTTTATAAAATAACTAGCAGCATGGCTCGGCATTGCCCATGCTTGATTCAAAAATCGTACGACTCATACAGCAATCGCTATCACTTGACTTAAAATATTTTTGCCCTTCCTTGCCTTTAAAGGAGTGCCCTTTGCCATGCTGATGTTGCTACATGCCTTACTTCTTGCCTATCTCACACTGCAAATTTTTTCTAAGCTCTATACTAAACATTAAATCTGTTACAAAAAAAGAACTAAACAAAATGAACACAAAATGATCAGCTTTAAAAAAGGACTCATAACTGGAAAAACTGAATGAAAAAAGAATGTTAACAAATACTTTTTCACATCCAACCCAGTTCTGCAGAATCAGAATCAACGTTGAGTTTAAGCAAGCGCATGAGCCAACTGGAGTAAAGTGCCATGCAGATTTAAATTTTTCCCACTTGTGACAAATGCAGCTATCGATTTTTTTTGCATGCTAGCATGCTAGTTAACATTTGTGTCAGTCAGCTGTTGGCTCTCACACTGGCCAATAGAATCTTCCTGCCTATTTGTGGCAGCTAGGTATAGGCTCTCACTCTGGCCAGTAGAAAATGGCTGCAAACTATATGAAAACTGCCATAGAAGCTTGAAAAAAAATCAATTATTTCCACTATCAATGGGAGTTGGGAAATGCAAAGTCAGTCTTGGCCTTTCAGGCAGATGATGTATTCATGCTAACAAAAACCTTAAAACCTTTATCTTCTTCTGTGTGCTATGTTTCTTCAGAACACAGGCAATCATGGCTCTCCACAACTTTCTATCACCTTGTGAACCTCAGCAGCATTTCTCCCTTTGCTAAGTTTCCTACCTCCAGTTTTACTATCCATTCACACACACATATCAGGTAGGGGGTTTACTGCCTTCCTCTGATATGCCTTGTGAGTGTTCAGTTTTTCAAGCTCTCCTTCCTTTTGTGTCTACTTCTTTCTGATTCTGAGTATAAGATTATTTTTGTTCTTTAAGAATTTCTAATTTTCTATGCTCCATCCATAGAATTCTTCGTATTCTTCTGTAGAACCACTGTTATCTCCAGTTTTCTCTTCATCTGTGTGGAGATTGTCCAGTATTTACTGCCATACAAGAGGATTGATATAACAGCAATTCAGCACATTTTCTTCATTTCTAATGGCATTTTCCTGTTTCTTCATATTTTGCTTAGCTTTTGGAAGGCATATTTTACTAATCCAATCCTGATGCCAATGCTACTCAACATGCTCTGTGGACAAATGTTCAACTTCCCTGGTCAGTATAATTGTTAAACCTGTCACCACCATTAAACAAGATCCAAATCATATTGTTAGTTAACTTAAATCTTTTGGTGCATAACATCAACAGGTGCAAAAGGGATGGAGTATAAATGTCTGGACGAAGGGGATTTGTGTTAATGCTCTCAGAGGATATACAGTACATTACAATAGAGACTAATTATTTTGCTACCTGTGTGCATATAGATTGGTATATATGACTGTTGACAGTTATCTAGTTATCGTTTTTTACAATAACGTTCACCCTATATAAGGCCTGAGAGCCATCCGAGGTAGAGGTTAATTGAAGAAGTTTGTTGTATAAGCAGTAAGAGGTGCAGTTTATGAGGATATTAGGGAAATTTAACAGTTAAGTTTAAACTTAAAAAGGTTAAAATTGTGGTGGCTGGGGAAGCATTACCTTGGGATCAATTTCTACAGAGTAGCAGTTTATAAGAAGAATGCTATTTAAGTGGAACTTCCTTCTAAATTAATGGAATACAAAGGGAATGAAAGTGGTTCACCTCAGTGTATATAGCATGGTGGCACTTAGCTGTAAGGGTTAGAGTTGGTGGAATTAAGGAATGTAGCATGCCTGAGCATTTTCCATGGCTATAGTGATAGAGTATCAAGAGGCTTGAAATTTTTCATCTGTGGGAAGGGGGCTGTAAAGGGGAAAATAATTCATCACCCACAAGGCTGCATAGATGCTTTTGGACTCGAAAGTGAAGACTGGGCAGCTCCAATAAATGTAGTAAATCTTAAACTATACAAACAGTCACACCAGCCACAAGGACAATAGTTGGTGAGTCTTCCCTTTTTCTCTGTTTGTTTCTCACACTGCTGATGAAGAACACAGGTGTGCCTGAAAATTCTGGACTTAAAATCTTAATTTCTGTGCTTCATTTTTGTCTCGTGGTTAATAATTAATATTTAATAAATATTTTTTTGTAATGATCACATTGGTACCATTTTGTCTGTCCTTGTTTTATTAACCAACCTTTCTATTGTACACACACACACACACACACACACACACATATATATATATATAGGGAGAGAAAAAGAGAGAGAGAAAGAGGATTGAACAGTTCTCAAACTTGTCTACTTTGTTCAAACCATCACCTGGTATTTATATGAGTGTGTGTGTGAGAGAAAAATAAGCTTCCAGCAAAATCTGAACAATTACCCTTAACCTTGAAACTTGTCTGGTTTGAATATTATCTTATATGTTAGGCTACAAAGGCTAATCAGCACATATTAAATTTAGTTATGCAATCCAATTTTTCTTTGCATATATTTACACCTCATTTTAGACATTTTTATTTGTCTGTTCAAAGCCACTGAATATATACCTTGACATCTGGAGGTTAAGTTATGGATTAATGAGATAAACAGAAGGCAGTAGAGATCCAAGAACCCCACCCTGTTCAAGATGAATTGATTCATTCATTTTTTATAGCTCATCAACTTTTTGTAGGTTACTTAAAGGTAGCAAATATTTTTGGTGTCTAAGAATTTTTTTACAATAATAATGATTTTTTGATACAAGTCCAACTATTTAACATAGCTGGGGGAGAAGATGTGGATTCATAGTTTTCTCGGATGTATTTGCATGTAAGTGAATAAAACAAACCTGACTTGAATTGGAACACGGCACTCTGATTTCTGAATACCACCCATTATCCATTACACAAGCCACACATCCAAGCTTAGTGCAACTGGTATTCTCAAGTGGTCACTAATCCAGGTACTGGCCAGGCTTGACATTGCTTAACTTTGGTGATCAGAGTAGAACAGGTTAATGACTTGTATTCAAGATTTTTAACTGCCTCAAAAAAAGTTAAAGCCTCTTGACCGTTTCTTCAATGTCTGACTTTTTCTGGAATTATAGAGTTCAGATCTCATTTGACCTGTTCCAAAATTATTTTTCTCAAAAAAAAAAAAAAAAAAAAAAAAAAAAATAATCAACAGAAATAATCCTTTGCACATTTATGTAAGGCTCAATTTTTGTCTCTCGTCTCAGATGGTTATAGTCAGTCAAAGCCACGCAACAGAACAGATCCTAGGATCATGTCAAAGTATTGGGGAGGGCCACCATGGATCAGATACTACAGGTATTTACCCGGTGACCACCCACTGGAGTGGGATGTGACACAAGGTCATTTTAATGTGGGTAACCCAAGCACATACACTCAGACCACTGGTCAAATATTGGAAGAGATACTACAAGTATTTACCAGAATTCCTACCAAGTCAGGATGCAACACAAGGTCAGTTAGTTAACATGGGGAACCCAAACACATACATTCAGGCTACTGGTCAAATATTGGTCTATTTTTGCCCATACCTGACTTGTGTAGGATCAGGTACCAACTTGTCTTAGCTGGTCATGATTTGCCAGAACAGATACTACAAGAGTATCTTGAGATTTATTGCATATAAAAATACAACAATTGTGGCACAAAGCCTAAAAAGGAAGGAATGGGTTGCGGTTGGTTAACACTATCTTATATCTAGCTAATCAGATTCACGACTGATTCCTTCATCACAAGTTGCACATCCACCATAAAAACTTGCCCATTGCATTCAATCCTGCAAATACCACAATGCTGCACACACAAAGGGAACCTTCAAAACACCCCATGGCATGGGTGGGAGGGTTTGAGCATGAAAATAAACTAAAATATAGCAAAACACACAAACTAAAAATGACTGTTAGTAGGACCCATCCAACCCTCAAAAGAAATGAGAGAGGCTGCTGTATTTTGTCTCTTGCTAAGGGGGGGAGGAGGGAAGGATAAAATAAATACAGCAATGAGACAAAAAGGAACTGACCCAGTCGAGATGAAAAAAAAGAGGGGCAAAAAATAAACTAAGGAGGTAGGGAATCTCGGCTTGCATCATAACCAAAGAAGATTCCAGGAACAGTCCAGGAATGACACTTATTCACGAGGTACACGAGAAGGGACTATTAATCAGGGGTGGACTCTACAGGAAACTGACCCATTATGACTTAGGAAGACTTAAAAAAGAAAATCAAGGCTAGCTCCATTCATGCAAACCAGGCTCACCATAGTTACCCACCTTTTGCTGAAATCTGTCGATACATAATCTCAGTTCTAATCGTCACGCTTAGCCGATGCTCAAAAAAATGGATTAGTTCCTGATGAGAATAATGTTCACATCACAAGATTTCTTCCATTCATGTTTTTCAAATCATCATCTGGTATTTACTAACTAGGCAGGATGTGGCACTAGGCCAAATTTTAAAAGGAGCAAATCCAAGTCCGGAGGTTCAGGCAAAAATTCCTCATAGACACCGGATACATGGGGTTGGGTTTGTCTAGCCCCTCAGATGAGACTCTGCCCTTTGGCATAGCCTCATCTGGGTTCCTCTCTGCCCAGAGGCAGAGAGTTCAACAAGTGTGATGCAAGCCTGGCTTCCAAATCATCATCTCAACTGCCCTACTTTGCATTATTAAATCACTAACAAATGGCATATACAACATAAGCATTAACATTTAATTTGCATAACAATTTTTAAAAGCTTATCCTAATAAATACTTAATCTGCATTATTTATTTTTAAGCCTAGCTTTAAAAATTGCCATATATAAGTAATATTCTGATAAAGCTTTTGTTTTTCTTGTGTTAGTATAGAAACAATTTATTTATGTTCTAACAATCTATTCATCAATAAACAATGTTGGTTAGGTTAACTGTTATATTTCAAACAAGCACTTTGCTTACATTGAGACTCACTAATTCAACTGCCATTACCAAATCTATCTTGTTGACGAATTAAGAGGGAAGTTGATATAAAGGAGTGCAACATTTATTTATATTAATGCCTTTAAAGAAGGTATTAATCCACTTTGTCTTATCAGTTAGTAAAACAATTGGAACTCTTTAGTCAAGTAAAAAGGTGGTCCAAAGATGTCATATAGGAATAAAGCGTTACTGCTGACACTTGAGTTTGAACACGGATTGCCAGAGAGCAAGCACAGTCGACCTCATCTTGAAATAATTAGATCACATGATGGGTAAAGGAAAAATATATATATATGAGAATTAGCTGTGTCTGACTGAGTATTGTTCGAAGGCACTACGATTGTTGTATCTGTGATTTACAAAGACTCTCCTATAAATGGACATTACTAAAAAAGGGAAGGTCATTTTGACATACATTCTCCTATTTGGGTTGCCTTTATGGCTGCCAGGAAGATAAAAAGATGTGACCTAAGAATTGGAGATGTCAAAATCCAACAAGTCTAAATATCAATGAAGTGTTTTAACAGAGGATGGAAAGTATGATACCGAAATTCAACGGAATTGCAAAAAAAACTAATTAGACTAAATTGAGAAACAAAGATTCAACTGAATTTAGAAACAAAAAAAAGCTTGCTTAATGGTTATGTAATATCAATCCTCTTATATGCTGGAGGAGACTTGAAACCACAGAGATATGGTTCTACAGAAGAATGCTGAGAATACCATGGGCAGAGAATTTAACCAATGAAGAAGGAAAATGGAAAAAAAGAAAACCTTAGAAAGAGAGCTGAAATTTTGGGGTACATAATGATGAAAGAGGTCTGAAGAATATGACACTTACTGCAAAGGGAGTGGGTTGCCCTACCTGATGAATGAATGAGAGGGAGGTAGGAGGGATGGTAAAAAGATAAATGTTAGTAAGAGCTACATAGGATAGGAGATTGTGGAGAGCCATGAACCCACACATTCTGAAGGGAGATGGAAAAAAATCTCAAATCCAGATAAAAATGCAAGATTAAATATGCAGCTGTCCTTTAAAAAACAACTTTTTGTTAAAATTAGAGATGCGTTCACTTACTCAACAGAGAGCCTTGCAAAAGCAAGTGAAATGAAGAAAATATACTGAAATAAGAAATTCACTTTTAATATAAAATGATTCGGTATTGTTTGTTAGCTATTTTCCACATGTTTATTCTTAAAACATTCAAATTTCAATGCAAAATGCACATAACATCTCCCAAAAGATAGTTTTTGATAGATTTTCCATTAAACAAGAAAGAGATTTTAGTTCTGAGAAAGAAAAACATGGCCTGGAAAATGACCATGTTATCTGAAGGTTATTTAATATTAGATTTCTAAAATAAAAAAAGGCAAAAACAATTATGAACATCCTTTTGCATTTCATTCCCACCTGGGTATCTAGCATATTGATTCCATTTTAAACCACCTTCAACAATGCACTTGTTATGCTCAGGTCAGCGTGTCAAGAATATTTTCATTTTGTACAGTGACAAAGAGATGATGTGGAGAAGTACAGACAAAGAGACAAGCTACAAGAGTGGTCAGCCACCTGCACTGAGACAATGTGAATGTGAATATATGTGTGTGTGTGTGTGTGTGTGTGTGTGTATATGAAAGGGTATCTTAAAGTCAATATGTTGGTAATATGTTTTATTTAACAATGCAAGTGGATGAAACCAGTTTTAAACAAAGGAGACTTCGATTGAAATGGTATTTGAAATGAATTCAGTAACAAGACAATCCAAGTGTATTTACAATTTCTGTGCCTAGACTTACCAGTAATTCAGAATTAAATACATATGTAAATTTCATGAGAACTCTGTTCATGTATCAAAATATTTTTGGAATGAACATAAAATTATATTATTAATACAGATTATCTATACTATTTGAGAAATGAGATGAAGTATTATATATATATATATATATAGAGAGAGAGAGAGAGAGAAAGAGCTGTGCTAAAAAGTGTATATACATTGGCTTTAAAAAAGATTTTTTTATCTTTTTTCAGTCATAAATTGGTTTAATAATATATAGTTTGATAATTGTAAAATTAGTTGAGTCTCTTTTTTTATCTTAAATCATATATATATATATATATATGCGTGTAGACATTTAAGTAAATATCCATTATTATATATATATATATATATAAATACACTAATTTTATATATATATATATAAATACATACATACACACATTAATTTTTTTATATATAATAAATACATTAATTTAAATATATATATATATATATATATATATATATAAATACATTACTTTATATATATATATATATTTATACGTACATGTGTGTGTGTGTGTGTGTGTGTGTGCAGTTAATTTTAACAAAGTCAGCTGCTAAGAAAGTTGGTTCTCTGTGTCGTGCAAGACATTTTTTTTCTCCAGAATCTATCTTACATTCATCCATGCTTGGAATATTGTTGCCACATGTGGTCAAGTGCTCCTGCTATATATCTAGAGCTGTTTGATAAAATACAAAGAAGAATCACCAATATGTCTGGCCCTGTTCTGGCAACTCAGATTCAGTCATTTTTCTATTGCCATAAGGTGTTCCTTTTCTATAAATACTTCATGGTAATTGTTTCTATGAACTCTTCGCTATAGTACATAAAGCTTTTTTTAATTTAAGCCCAGTACTAGACTACTGTTGAGATCTCATCAATTGATAGTTGAGTTGGCTTTGATTTAAGTTCTATGCTAACAGTTTCTTTTTGCATACTTCTCACTTGTGGCCTTTTGGCTCCATTTGAGTCAACTTTAATCTTCTAAAATTTAAGTGCAATGTTAGCTGCCATCTACTGTCCTCCTGATTATGTTTTTTGTTCTTACGCATATTCTTGTTTCTAATTCTTCCACAGTAAACACTAATGACTTAGTGGCTTTACTACTTTGCATGGGGTGAACATGATTTAAAAAAAAACTCTGACAAAAGTTTAAAGTGCTTAGTGTGGCCTTAACTCATTACACTAATAATGGATGCAAGATTAGCTTTTAAAGCATATCTTCAGCACAAGATGTTCTTTTTATACATATAAATTTTGTTTCAGGTCAATCAAAGTCCATTGTTAAGCTTTTTTTTTTTTTTTCTATATTTCAGGTCATTTTCCTGGTTCCCGGTGATAATTTGTATATAAATTATTTGATGTCTCAGTAATTTTCATTTTCATAAGCCATTATTAAATAATGTGACAATGTATGCATTGTGTTCTTTATGTTATATCAATTTCATTATTTTTTTTTCAAATATCTGTACATATGTTGGTTTCGTAAAGTATAGCATTTTTGTGTGTCAGTTTGTATTTTGTCAGGTTTATTAATATTGGGAGTTTTGTTTTTAATATTTAATATTGGGTTGTTTGTTGGCCATGAACAAAAAATCAACATCCTTTACTAAGTGTCCAGAAAGTAAATTTACACTTAGATATAGTTATGACTAATGAATAAAAAAAAAAAATAAAAAAAATTATCATTCTTTATCAAGTGTTCCAAGAAATAGGACTAAATATAAAACCTTTCAAAAACAGAAACTATGATCTGGAATTGGAATAAAAGCAGTGATGGTATCTACCATGAATCCATCATAAAAAATCAGGATGTGGAATTAGTTAATATTAAACATTTTAATTACGTTGGATGAGTTCTAACAAACTAATGTAGTGCATAAGGAATTTGAAAATAGAATAGGCTGAAGTAGGAAAATTGTATACAACACCACAAAATACTACAAAAAACAAAAACATTAACATAAAAAAACTCTAGTCATGTTCTTCAATAGCTTTGTCAGATTGAAACTTGCATTTGTCTTGGTGTCTCCATATCTATATAATTTCTTAAGTATTTGTTTAATAAACTTTATGCTGAACAACATCATTAATCAAATATAAAATTGACCAGAACTATCAATTTAATGGTTTAACATAATCTAGCCAACATATATGACTATAAAAATGCTAAAATTTATTTAAAACATGACATCAGAAAGTCTCCTTCCTATCAAATCATCCATTGTGAGATTTGAACCCAGGTTTTATCGTCAGAAAGTAAACATTCTAACCACTCAACCATGTGCCGATATTTCACTCACAAGGCTTGGGTCAACCCATGGTATAGTTTTCAAAAAACAGTCTTTCATTTTAGATTTTTCCTGAAAAACAACTGTATCAATTGCTTAAATCTGCTTCTATTTAGTATATACAATAGTATATTAAAAACAATAGGACCATATATTTTCATAAAACCTTATATTGAAATATAGAAATGTTTTATTCATTAATAAAAGCCAATAATAATGACAGAAAATATCTGTAATTAAATATTAATATAATACAAGTAGACCATTAAGTTTTAACAAGTTTAGTATAGGAGATAAGAAAATTGAACATGGAATAGGCTGCACTAGGAGTAGTTTCACTCAATACCACAGGATGCTACTAAACCAAAACATTAACATAAAAAACTCGTCATGTTCTTAAATAGCCTTGTCAGATTAAAACTTTTATATGGATGTCACTAGTCCATTCATAAATTTCTAAATTGTCAGCTGTATAAAAAAACACTTTCTCCGATCAATGGTTTAAAAATGGCTTTGAGCAAATGAAGCCAGTGGGTCTTAGTGAGATACCATCCTTTTATGAACATTGTGGACTGATACAAAATAAAAGAAACTACTTCACTTGCAGACTTTTAACAGGAGCAACAACTAAAATGGCTAGCACACTCAACTCAAAGAGAGAATAATGAGATCATCAAGATGTTGATGTTCCACATGACTTTATATAAAAGGTTGGGAAAGAAACCCCCATCAATAATAAAAAGACTGATAACAGAAGACTTGAGAAATCAATTTTCCTGAAACATTGTTCAGCAGAATGATTTTATAAATTTCAAACCAAAAGTAACACCACTTGCTCAGTCAATGAATGTTTCCTTATAAAAAACAATTAACATACATCTTATAAGTGCATATATCTTTTTTATACTTCAATGTGCAAATTACTTTCATTATACATCTTGTATCTACCTCCATATATCAATATATGATATGCTGAGAGAAAATATAATCTAAATGTGTTTCATTTTACTCACGATTAAATACTTAGCCTCTTGAAACCTGATTTTTAGGAATGGCATGTTCCAGGATATATGTTATGCTTATTCTATCATTGTGAAATCCAAACAAATTCAGAACTCTGAAATGCATCAAATTTTTCAGATATTTTTTTTACCATAGTTAATTCTGTTCTAACCCAAAAGTAAACACACTTGAAAAGTTAAAAAAAAAAAAAAAAAATCTCAAAAAAAAATTAGGAAAATGAAAAAAAAAAAAAAAATGTAGATCACATGTGAAATTTCCGAGCTTGAAAGTCAAAGAATTTAACTCCAGGCTTCTTCAGGAAGATGTTACATCCAATTTAATAAATCTGTTTACAGAAATCACAGATAAAAATTTGCTCTAAATTAATTTGATTGAATGAAAAAAAAAGCAAAATCAAACCCATCATTCTAGCATTCTGAATTTGTTAATGTTCAACATAATAGGAGTTAAAAAAAAGTGCCATTTCTTTGATAAGAAAAAAAAAAGCTTTTTACTTTCATCAGAAAACGGCTAACACAAAGCCTTAGTACTCAGTCCTCTGATTCAGTCAAACTGTTCTAGAACATAAGATATGCAAAGATGTCACAGTGTTGATAGTAGATATAGAAAGAAAACTACAAGAACGTCGACAGAACGGTAGTAAAGGAAAGCAAGAAAAAAAATTAAGATCAATTGCAACAATGTAATACGGTTGTTAGTGTTATACCGGAACATTACCTATTCTATTGTAATAGACTCTCCCACACATAATAAGTAGTAGTAGTAGTAGTGGTGGTCGCCAGTTGGGCTCAGTGGAGTTGAGTGAGTCAGTCGATGTCGGACATTGAAGCATCAATGACCACAACTAGATTTCTGCGTCATTAACTATTATTTCAAGTTCCTAACGTTTTGTACGTCGGACCCTTTTAGGACCGACTTAGCGAAATACAAGCCTCCACTGTGAAAACTATTCTACAACAGTTAGCAAAAGGAAAAGACCAACATACAAATTGGAGAACCTGAAAACAAACAAGTACAACAATTTAAATATCTGGGAAGAGTTTTAACAGTGAACGGAAAATGTGACACTGAAATCCAAAGGCGTATTGGCTTAGCAAAAGAAGGTGTGTTGGGACAGCAAAAGAAACCTTCCAAATTAAGATGCTCAAATTAATATATCCCCACAAAACTAATTTACATGACCTTGTAGTTAAACTAAACAAAGTTGAACATATGATAAAATTGACTGAAATGTAAACAAACAATACTTTACCTTTCCTAGATATCATGTTACACCACATTGACAATAGCCTAATACTAAGTGTCCATTCCAAGTCATCTAATAAAAATGATCTCTTCAATTTCTATTCTTACTAAAATAAAGTCTGAAATAATCATTGGATTCTATTTAAGAGCACTCAAAATTTGTAGCCTTCAATATTGATATGAAGAGGAAAAATACAATAAAAATACAATTATTTCATATTAACCGTAAAACAAAAGGCTTCCAAAATATTTCTAAATTTAAAAGTGGATCTTCCTGACAAAAAACAATGATATCAAAATATATTGTTTTACCCACCAATTCCATCACAACTATAATTGAAAAGAATTCATCTAAATGCAACAAAAATTTGTTACAATGACTTCTGAAACAATAAAAGATTTAATTAATACAAAACAAAATAATAAGTTGAAGGAGGAATTTACTGTATTACATGTAATAATTCCTACAAGGAATACATAGGAGAAACCTCAAGGAATTTAAATAAAATATTGTATGAACACGAAAGAGATCATTTACAAAACAAATCTAAATGCATCAGTTGCTTACCATAATGAGGTTGAATATAATTTTGTGTATATATATATATATATAAATGTGCAGGTGTGCAGAAAATAGAAAAGAACACGTTGGGTGCATAATCCGGGGTTCCTTAGTATTTTTGTTTTTACCTTTTAAGAAGACAGTGCTCCATACAGAAGTAGAGCTTTATTATAATAATATTTTTTGTTTAAAAATATGATTCCTTCACTACAAAACAGTCTAGCCACTCCCACAATAACGAATTTTGTAACGGACCGTGCCTAAAAACACACGTAAACCGAGAGATAGCTTATTCCTGAAATTTTCACTTGAGGATGAAACGGGACTAAACACCTCAATTCAACTTAATTTTAATAATTATTTGGATGGTTTTGGCTCTCGTTTTTGAAACATGAGAACTCTTATGTAGCGAAGGAATCATATTTTTAAACAAAAACTATTATTATTATATATATATATATATATATATATGAGAGAGAGATAGATAGATATGGGTATGACAAAAACATATCTGCATAAAACTCCAAGTCATGTTATTGATGTGAGATATTATGTATATTCACTAATTATATATATATATATATATATATATATTATAATTACTTTCTTTTTTAAAAATATGATTCCATCGCTACACAGAAATTTCTATGTTTCAAAACTGAAGCTAAATTTATAAATGTTTTGAAACAGAAATTTCTGTGTAGCAATGCAATCATATTTTTAAAAAAGAAAATTATATTTTGCTCTACTGTTTGTATCAAGCACTTTATTTTTTTTTAAATAAAAATAATTGCTAAGAACAATGGATTATAAATCTTACTGTTCTTTCTTAAAAGACAATAGGCAAACTGTAATCATTGCCAACACATCGTGCTTTCCTATTGTCTTTTACATTTATAAATATTCTCTTTTTCTACAGGTTAACTCTGAGAAATTTTTCATATATATATATATATATATATATATATATATATATATATATATATACATACACACACAGACAAACACTTACATAAAATTATAAATTGAACAAATCAATTAAAACTTATTCAATTTCAAGCCCATTTCCTGTTGCAACAAAAGTAATCAATCTTGCTTGATGAAATTAATTAACAAAGCACTATTATTTTTCAGGTATTAAATATCTAATAACATTTATTTGTTCTTTTAAGGAACACCCATGAGCCACAACTATGCTAGAGTGTGTATTATCATTTAAGTGTGTATTTGTATACACATGTTCAACGGTTTAACTTCTGAAGCATTTTCTTTCTTTCTTTCTTTCCCCACCCACCCCAATCACAACTGATATGTGACAACAGAACATTTCAAGTCTTTATCCTTGTTTTGATTCTGGAACTGAGTTCTCTTAAAAAAACCTCTGCTCAATAATTTCTGATTGAAACAGCCCAATATTTAAATTCTAAACATTTTCCTTGTTTAAACTAAATACTGTTTAAGATTCTTTACTCTTTGAATATAACAATCAATGAATTGATAAGATTAAACTTTTCTAAAAGTTTAATCATGGATCAAATTGAAGAAGCAATGATAAATAAGATGGTCTTCCATATAAAAAGCCATTCTCATTTTCAGACCCTCTTGTAATTCTCCTATGAACATGACACACTCTTTCCCAAGATTGATTACTTTTTTACAACTTATCAACCTTTTGCAGGTTATTTAAAGCCAGAAAATATTTTTAGATTGTAAGAATTTGTTTTTTAGAGATAATAATGATTTACTAATACAAGTTCTACTAATTAATCCATAGCTGGTGGGAGAGAAGGTGGATCCATATCTTTCCCAAATTTATTTGCACATAAGTGAATATAACGAACTTGACTGGAATAGGAACTCGGCTCTCTGATTTCCAAAACTCTGAAATTTTATGTTGTATCTCATGTTTTTGAGATAAAAGAGTGAAATAAATAAGGAAGACAAACTCGTAGGTAAGTAGAGATAGAAGGTTTAATACAGAAAGGTACACTTAGCAACTGACCTAATGCTAACTCAGCTTAACTCTGCTTATTTATATAAATGAACAATTACATTCATTTATGCCATTTATGACATTTTATTTACTATTTTTTTTTATCTATCCTCTGGTTAGATAGTCTTTTGAACAGGAGGAGAGGTTTATCTCTTGTTTCCTATTTAGGATTGGGTTTCTAGTTCCTTCGAAAGTCTTCTCATTTTCTTTTACTAAATTAGCACATCCACTGGTTTATCTGTCTAATTCAATACTTTTCAAAGTTGCACACATTCAAATCTCAGATGTGTTCAATTTAACAGAATGTTTCTGAAACCCCAAACGACAATGAAACTAACTGGAACTTACTCAGATGATCTGATAGGATCAACATGTAATCAGATTCCAACTACGCTGACTTATATGACTACAGATAGTATACTATCTCTAGCAAGTCATTGTCAGAACATGACAAAAATTTAGATATTAGCAAAAATCAAGAACATGTAGATATAGATATATATCACTGAATGCATAGGTGAACACTACAAAAAGAGGGATCAACTAATGAAACAGAACAAAATAAAATGGTAGGTATTAGTGAGATTTACAAGAAAGTAGAGAATCTTTTACAGCTGAAAATAAGTAACCATTTGCTTTATTAAATTGGGATCAAATATGGATTGGAATCCGACAAAATGATGCAATAAAGAACAAATAGAGAACGTTTATAAATCTAACATTTCACTTTTATTAAAGCTTCATCAGAGAATGAAATTTGGTGGAAAAAAAGAAAAAAAAATTCTACTATTTTTAATTTGTGAATTCTTTGTTATTCAGTGGTTAAGCAGACCTCATGCACATATGTCTTGTTAAGCAGTGTTTGTGCACAAAATTCATGTGTGTAGGTGTATCATAATTTTCTTTTGTTTTGGGGGGGATTTAGATGATAATGTATATTTGTGTGTGTGTGTGTGTGTGTGTGTGTGCGCGCACCTATTAGACATTTTTCTTTTAAAAATAGCAGAATTTTCTTTGGTCTTTGATTTTGGAGCTAAAGTGAAACAGAAAAGATATTCTTCCACGGGGGCGCCATGAACATGAGTTACTTCTAAGAACAAGCTTCTTTAAGAAATCTTTACAAATTTAAAAATATTCCTGCATGTTTTGGCAATATTGTTTTGTAAATGAAGCTTTGAGATAGAAATGGCTGAGTAAAATGAATAAAGAATTTTTTTTAAGTTAAAAGGTAAAAACAAAAATATTTTAAAAAATTGTTCTTACCTTGTACATACTGTGTTGATCAAAGAATATCAATTTAGCCAGTTTAGCAAATGACAGCTCAAAAGATGATAAAATCTCAAAAGCCTCAACCTGAAAAGAAGGGATTAAAAAAGAATATAAATACAAAATGAACAATTTCCAGCATCTTTTGTTGGACAAACCCAGAAGAAAGGTTTAATGAAGAAAAACTTTGAACAGTGACACTTAAAACAGATCTATCAACAAATATTTGGCACAATATGGCTTTCTGTTTCATCCAGGTTTGAATCATGGCTGCACACACTATATATATATATATATATATATATATATATATATAGGGTGATTTCATGATTCATGAAAGAAGATCTACAGTTTTGTAGTGGGTATGTGCATGTTTTAATATAAAACTGCATAATAAGCAAATATTTCTTGCTCTACTTTTGTATTGAGCCCTGTTTTAAATTAATGTTTTGAACCCTGAAATCTTACTCTTCATTCTTTTACATTTGGAGATATATATATATATATATATATATATATATATATATATATATACACACAAGGTCCGTCTGAAAACTAATAGGACTGGTGTCACAAACAATTTATTTATTTCAAATCCAATCAACAAACTATTTCAAATTAATCCCCCTCAAGAATAATGCACTTTTCCATCCTTCTCTGTCATGCCCCACAGCTTCATCATTAGATCCCTCTTGATGGCCTCCTCACCTTCAAAATGGGTCCCTTTCATGATCCCATTGAGCTTGAGGAAAAGAAAAAAGTCACACAGAGTAAGAAGGTTGTTCCAGTATGACAATGTTCTTCCAGGCGCAGGCATATTGTTGTAGTGAAGCAGCCACAATTTGTCCTGTTACAATTCTCCTCTTCTAAAGCACAGAGCAAAGCAAATGCTACAGGATCTCTTTGTAGACTTGCTGATTGATCATCTTCCCTTGTGGTAAAAACTCACTGTATACAATGCCTCTCGCATTAAAGAACAGATAAGTCCTGTTACTTTTCATACAGTCATCATATATATATATATATATATATATTATGTTGAGTGAATATGGCTCAGTGGTAGAAGCTCTGACTGTCACCAAATTGGTTGGGCTTAGATCTGGGCTTGAGGCATTCGGTTGTCTAGTTGCACTGAGGAGCTGTGATACAGCGAAACAGTACTGTTCTGAATTCATTATATATATATATATATATATATATATATATATATATATATATATATATATATATAATAGCTGACCACTCGTATTCAAGGATACCTGCCTACCATGGAGGTTAGCCAATTCCTATTGCAGACTCTCGTTCAGGCACATTCAACACCCACAGAGCTGACCTGTGGTTTATACTGCAACTATGTCGAGCAGACCTTAGTTACAGTTACTGGGAGAGAGTGTGTTATCTATCATGATGAACAATCTGAACAATACCAGCACACTCAAACCCTCGGTCATGATGACTTGTGACTTCATGCTAGCACAGCTATCAATAGCCCCCAAGTGTTCCGCTTACCCAATTTCACTCACAAGGCTTGCATCAACACATGGTATGTTTTCAGGCACTTTCCAAAGGTGCCATATGCTAGGATCGTCCCCCTCCAGACCGATAACATCATGAAGTCTCCTTCCTATCAAATCATTTGTAATGCGACTTGAACCCAGGTTTTATGGCCAGAAAGCAAACATTCTAACCACTCGGACACATGCCCATACATACATAAACATATATATGTATATATGTGCATGTTTATAAACACAAAAAAATATGTAAGAAACAGAGCTTGTGAGATAGTTTTACCACTATATCAATCTTTAAAAACCTGTATGAAACACTGAAATCTCTGAAAGGTGCATTGGCATAATGAAAGATGCTTTCCAAAAGCTAAGAAGAAGAATGCAAAAGTCCTGAAATAATAACTAACACAACAACACTATTGTTTTGTTAATTAAACAATGATTATTTCCAATATGTGTTCCAAATTGCTTTCAGTCAAATGTGGGAAGGGCAAATAAAAAGGAAATGAAGGAAAGACCAAAAAATATACTTGTAAATAAACATTGTTTCATTAATGAAATAACGTGTGGTTATTATCAAACCAAACACTAAGTGCAAACCAATTAGAATATTTAAAAAAGAAAATTAAAAAGGAAATGATGGACATTTATTTTTCAACTCTACAATTTGCAGTAAATTTTCTTTGCATTGTATATTCACATTGTATCCTGAGATGAAAGATGTGTAACTGTAAAAGAGTTCAGTGGCACACTAAAGGAGTAATTCAGTGGGAAAGATTGCTTATTGAAAGGTAAGTGGATGCATGGTTGAATGGTTATAATGTTAGCATTTGAACCATGAAACCCAGGTTAACCTATGGATTATTCCTTTTAATATCCTACTATTTTTTTTTTTTTTTTTTAATATTTTATCAGATTCCCTCAAAATCAATGCATTCAAAAGTATATACATTAAATACTAGAACTATTTTTCTTTTTCGCATATTTTTTCAAACCAAGTAACCTTTTGCACTTTAGTGTCATTGTTGCCTTGCTTCTGGTGAGATGATTAAAAAAAAAATGATATCGAAGGAGGAGTAAAATGAAAGAGAGAAAGAAGAAAAGTAAGGAGAAAAGAAGGAAACAGGAAAGGAAAGAAACAAGAGACAAGAAAGAAAAAGAGAGAGTAATAGTGAAATGCATGTAGAGAGAAAAGAGCAAATTCACAATAGTTGTGTCAAAGAGTTAAGATGCAAGTGCATCACTTGCACTAATGAAATGAAACATCGAGACAAAACCTTCACTTAAAAAAAACCCAAAAAGAACAAAAAAAAACAATGGATATTTAAAATAAGCCAACAGGCCACAACTTTTTCACAGAAGTTATTTTTAGCAACATATCACACCTGTTGATGGTTGGAGAGCTTCTGGCTAGAATTTTACTAAAGTCTCTGCTAACAATGACATTAATAGAGAGAAAGAAGAAAATCAAAGTGACAAGTCAGTGAGTCATTGGCAATAAAGACGTCAAATTATAGTCTTCTCTTTTCATCTTCCTTTATTTTTCATGACTGAAATTGAAGCCTGGATTATCCAAAGATATAATTAAAAAGGCATTCCAACAACTCCAGAAAGCCTAACTTTCCAATCAACTCATCAATATGCTCTGAACAAAGTATGTTTCTACATCAGACAGAAAATGAGAAATTGTTGTTATGAAAGAGACATCTTGTATAATTTAGCATTATCTGCAAGTGAATGTACTTTCACAATAACTGATGCACTAGGAAAGAAATTAAACTAATTTCTCCTGCTTATTCGTCAAATTACCATTTCAGGATTTGACAGATGGTGTAATTCTTTCACTCAAAAAAAAAAGAAAAAAACATTTAAAACTCCACAGAAAATTTTTAAAAAACTAGGAAATAAAATAAAAAAATAATATTGAAGCAGGGTGTAGGAGTCAGAGAGAACAAGGAGAAGGAAAAAGAGAAGCAATAGGAAAAGACAAGTAAGGAAAGAGGAAAAGGAGAAAAAAAGAAAGAGGAAAAGGAGAATAAAAGAAAGAGGAAAAGGAGAATAAAAGAAAGAGGAAAAGGAGAATAAAAGAAAGAGGAAAAAGAAAGCAAATGAAAAGAGGAAAAGGAGAATAAATGAAAAGAGGAAAAAAGAAAGCAAATGAAAAGAGGAAAAAGAAAGCAAATGAAAAGAGGAAAAAGAGAATAAAAGAAAGAGGAAAAGGAGAATAAAAGAAAGAGGAAAAGGAGAATAAAAGAAAGAGGAAAAAAGAAAGCAAATGAAAAGAGGAAAAAAGAAAGCAAATGAAAAGAGGAAAAAAGAAAGCAAATAAAAAGAGGAAAAAGAAAGCAAATGAAAAGAGGAAAAAGAAAGCAAATGAAAAGAGGAAAAAAGAGGCCAACGAAAAGATGGAAAAGAAGAACAAAGAAAGAAGAAAAAAAGAGAGTAAAGGAAAGAGGGAAAAAGAGCAAAAAATAAGTTAATACGAGCAAGAAAATAGGAAAAGAAAAGGAGAAAACTGAAGGAGGAAAGGAAGACCAAGGTTAAGGAAAAGTGATGAGTATAAGAAGAAATTGAGGCAAAAGAAACAGAAAAAAGAAAGGAGAGCAAAACTTGCAAAAAAATGGAGAGCAAGAATGAAATAAACAAAATTATTAAAAAGCATAAATGAAAAAGTACAAAATAGAGTTAGGATGAAAAAGTCAACTTTATAAAGAAATGTTTTACGAGAATGTAAATGAGGAAAGAAAGAAAAGTAAAGGAGAGTAATGACAAAACAAATTAAATTACAATAAGAAAGAAATAAAAAAATTAAGATGAAGATTTATGACAAAAAGGCAGAGAATCAAATTAATATAATTGGTTGTAACATATTAAAGCCAATAACATTTAAACATTTCCATGCTAATACAGTTTAAACATGAGAAGAGACAAGGTGAGATTTTGATTTTGAAAGTAATTATTCTTACAGATGATTTAACTAAACTTATAAAAGTTTTGAAGAGTTTTTATCTCAACACAGCTGGTTCTGTGTTCAATTTTACATGTTTTATCATTAAATAAGATATTTCCTTGATATTTTCAATAATGACAATTTATAAAATTTATTTTGATCTAAATATGATGATAGTTTAAATTGGAACATAATGTATACATTCAAAAGTAAAAATAAAAACAATGTAATATACAAATCTGTTTTATTGAAGAGAATAAAACAAAGAATTTTGGTGAGTCACTTGTCATATCAATGATGATATTTGGTGTCAGGTGAATTCTTTTGTTTTTTCAATCCGTTCACCCTAAGCAAAGTGATGATACCACTAAGATGCAAAGAACTACTGAGAGGGAAAGAGAGTAAAAAAAAAGGTTTAGAAGGAAATGGAAATCTGATCACAAATAAGGAACAATAGAAAACCCCTACTCCTGTTTAAAAGACAGAGCATGTGCGTCAACTGGGTAAAAAAAAAAAAACTTGTAGAAATGTGTATAATATTCAGAGTACTTTTGACCATCATTGATCCTTTTCAAAGAAAGTACATAGAAATAGATACCTAGTGAATGGTACATTTACGTCAACTGTCTTTGGTGATGGAATACATTTTAGTGTCATGTTACTAAAATGGAATTATGTTTCAAAGGTATTTTAACATTTATTCACTTAGATTTAATCAAATTTTATTGATATCAGTGTGTTGCTGTACTGTGATGTGAAAAGCCTTTAAGATTTTTAAACATTTTTCCAGTGAGATTAGCACAATACTGTTGTATTACTGATAAAAGTCTGGCATAAGTTTGAAGCAGCACTATGGATTTGTGTTAAATGTTTATATTGAATATTCAAGGCTGGTGGACAATAATAAATATAATGTTTAATAAATAAACGAAGCATTGACTCAAATATGGTTATCCACTAAAAATAATGTTTAAGTTATATAGCACTTTGCACAGAGATGACAGTTCAATGCTCTCTCTCTTCATATATATATATATATATATATATATATATATATATATAGATATATAGAGAGAGAGAGAGAGAGATAGAGAGAGACAGACAGAAAGAGAGACTTTGAATTATGGTACTTTGTGCCCTCCCTATGTTTTGACTGACCTTTTAAGCACCTGACGAATATTCATGAACTTTCTCAAATTTAAAAGAATTGATAAACAAATGACAACTTCGTTCTTGTATATAAACGTGCAACAAAATAAATCCTATATTTGCCTTGATAAAGTCTGTCAGAGGATGAAATGCGTCGGATAAAAATAGTTCTTCCTCTTGTCTTTTTATTCATTTTGTTCCTTTACAGATACACTCTATCTGAAAATAATATATATATATATATATATATAGAGAGAGAGAGAGAGAGAGAATAAAAATAGAGAATTTCAACCCTACATGGTAACTGTCAGTTTCACAAATAAAGCAATATTCAGATCATGTCACTATGCCTTGTATAGGCTTTATATATATGCCAGTGGGGACCTGTGGGAGGTGGGAAACTGGCTTTTCCCAGGAAGTTGATTTAAGGTTAATGTTCTAGGTTATGTATAGTCCTGACCTTGAGTTTGATAATTAACATATAAAATAAATACTTCTTAGGCTATATATATATATATATATATATATATATATATATATGCATGCGTGTATGAGGATTGAATGATAAATATGTGCAATACAATAAAACAAGTTTTAGGTCCAATAGTGAAACTGGTATCAAACAAGAGTAAATTAGTCTCTCTTCAAAATCAAAAATTGTTGCTAGGTTTGAAGCTAGAAAAGTTGTTTCACTGTGTCATGTTGGACAATTTTTCTCACCAGAATCTATCTTACATATTTATAAGTCTACCATTCATCCATGCATTGGATATTGCAACCACATCTGGTCTGCTGCTTCTGCTGTATATTTAGATTCTTCATAAAATCCATGTCAGCTGCAGTCACTATCACACAACTGTAAAATAGCCTCCCTGTTTATTTTCTATAATGATAACTGTTCTGATGAGCTTTCCCCTTTACAACATAGCTCTAAAAAATAGTGCATACAAAAACACTAACAGCAATTATATAAAACACAATAGTACAAACCAGAAGAAACATAGGAAAAGAAAAATCATTTGGTATACCCCTCCCCAGTTCAACCAAATGGTTAGCAATAAGCTAGGACAAAAAAAGATTTAATTGAAAAACACTTTCCTACTGATAGCAAACTTAGCAAGATCTTTAATAAAAAACAACTTAAAATTAAGTTACAGCTGCACTGAAAATCTAGAAAGAATCATTAAAAAAACACAATAATAAAATCCTGAAAAAACATGCATGCCAAAATCAAATAAATAACACCCTAAATTAAAATTAGACAAAAATAATGTAAACTTATGTGATTGTAGAAACCCTGAAGATTGCCTGTTGGATAATAAATACCGCATAGAATCTGTAGTATAAAAATGCACAATCTCATCCATTGAGAATCCAAACATTGAAAAGATATATATAGGATCCACAAAAAATAAATTTAAAATAAGGTGGAGACAACACAAAAGCTCCTTTAATAATTTTAGAAAAAGAAATCAGACATCCCTATCTAAATATTTTTGGCATTTAAAAGAAATGAATAAAACACCAAAAGTAAAATGGAAAATAATAAATAGAACAAGAACTTGTAAAACCTGGGATGACCCATGCCCTTTATGCCTACATGAAAAACTACACATTATTAAGTTTTAAAACACAAAAATTTATTAAATCAAAGTCATGAGATAATGTTTTTTTTCCAACACCAACAAATATTCGCCTTAAATAATTAGCTTAAAAAATTTAAAATTTCAATATCTATAAAAAAGTTCAATTAAAGCAATAGGTTTAAAAACTTAACCCAATCATAAGCTAAAAAACAAATTGTAGTTCAATACGACATATATATATAAACAACCCTTTTAGAAAAAAAATCTTTATATATACAAATAAAAATTTAATGGCATAACGTAAGTGCCAAAAACTTTCTGTCATTGAAAAAGACCAAACGATATGCTTTGAAGAGATGTAATCATTTGTTTGAAAAAAGGCACTCCGACCCTACCTTGACTCTTTTCGAAAGTAACTAATATGTTGATACAATAGTTGTCAGTGAAAATGAATACCCTACCATCCCTTATTAAGATGACTGTTTTTTCCATATGCATAGAAACTAATATTATGGACGTATATGCTTATAAAGCTGCGTAAATTTTAAAATTAGTTATTCCAAAATTTGCTTAAGGATGAAACAGTACTAGGTACTTTAATTTAATTTCTATGATTGAATTGGAAGTTTTTAGATTCCGTTTTTGAAACATGGTAATTCTATGTAATGATGGAATCTTTTAAAAAGATAATTATAATTATATATATATATATATATATATATATATATATATATATATATATATATTTTGAATAAAATAAGCAACTCCTGAGAGAATCTTCTAAAGAGGCAACACAGGAGAAAGAGAGCTCAATGCCATATTAACTAGCAGGCCTATATATATTCTAAATAAATTCCCTGTGTGTCTATTTTGACCAAGGCTAAAAGTTTCACTCTTTCTCAGGTGGTTGGTCCTGATGATTGCATGAGAACACGTGAAACTTTTTGTCATGATCACAGTTCACTGAGAAAATATATATATATATATATATATCTCCAGTGGCAACTCTAGGTCATCAATATTTGTCAGTGGATTACAATCTTTAATAAAATATACTATTGATATGACTTGCTAAAATGATTCCATTATTCTAATGATAATATATAATTTTAAAAAATCGTTGTGTATGAAATAAAGAAAAAACACATTTTGGTATTTTAATCTTAATTGTAATAATCTATAAAAATAAACATTTATTTAAAAAAAAAATTCCAGATGTGTAAAACCTCTGTATCTATCTCGAGTGTGTGTTTGCATATATGTGTATGCATTACTGTGTTTATGTATCTCTATGTCTAAATTTTTAGTTTAATTTATTGTACATTTATGATCAGTACTGCTGACTATTATTATATTCCTCATCATAACCCTTCAGTTGAAGAGATTATAGCTGGCAGTTTCTTTGATTTTCGCTGACTTAAATCAGGCTAAATTTCATTTGCCTGTCTTTTCAATTGATACATTCCACTAAAAAAAACTTATACTGTATGAAATAAATTATTTAAACTGAACATTTGAAAACAATAAGTTGAAATAAAATATTTTCTTTGAAAAACAGGGCATACAAGTCATTAGAGATTTTTAAAAGATTATTTATAAAATTAAAGCAAGAAATACATTGCCTATTAAACATGTCTCCATCATGAAAGGGCTCAGATCTACACAGCCCGACTAGCCACATTAATTTTATTCTATTCTGTTTTTACTTACGTACTTTCTTTCTTCTTTATTATGAACACTATCAACAAAATGTATTTGGGTCAATATTTTGAGGCACGGTAGTTAAAACAATTAATTTGGGATCCAGCTGAAGTCAAGAATGAAAAAAACACACTACGAAATGGATGTGGATTTAAAATAGATATACTTGAATGTTGACTCGCTCAGGCTGAACCTGACAAGCCTGACTCCTTTCTGAATTGATGATGATAAATGTAAACTGGATGGAGCCACCTAGCTCAGCTGGGGTTGTCAATAGTGTAAAGATTTTGTGAATAAATATCCATCTCATTTTCTGTTTGTTATTTTGGACAAAGAGCAGCTAAATACGCCTTTTTAGGAAATTGATTAGCAAATGATTACAAAAACAATATGGACAAACCAATGAGAAGAAACTGATTAAAAAGAAAAAGAAATGAGAGAGAGAGAGAGAGAGAGAGAGAGAGAGAGAGTTTGGTGACAAAACATACAGGACTGGTTAACAGATGGTTAGAATATCAAAAAATCTAGAAAAATTCAGCCATTTTGAGAGACAAACACAACTGACCGAAAAATGATAAAAACAGTAAAGATCAAATACATTATATACTTTTTTTATTAGTATTAGTGAATTTTAAATAAGCCTTAAGTTTGAGCCTTAGTTCATAATTATTTTTATGTGTAATATACAGCACTAAGAAAGTTGTAAATTTCACTTAGTTTCCCTAAATTAGCGACTGGGATAACATTAGATACATTTTCTGCTAAAAATGTACTTAATTTTAGTACTTATTTCTTAATTTGGATCCTAATTTCTTAATTTGGGTACTAATTACATTATTTTGGTAATAATTTCTTAATTTTGGTCTTAATTTCTTAATTTTTGTACTAATTTTTAATTTGGGTCATAATTTCTTAATTTGCGTACTAATTCTTAATTTCGGTACTAATTATTTTATTTTGGTACTAATTTCTTTATTTGGTTCTTAATTTCTTAATTTTGATACTAATTTCTTAATTTGGATCCTAATTGCCTAATTGTCATACCAATTTCTTAATTTGGGTACTAACTTCTTAACTTTGGTCCTAATTTCTTAATCTGTGTCCTAATTTCTTAATTGGGGTCATAATTTCTTAATTTGGATCCTAATTTTTTAATTTTGGTACCAATTTCTTAATTTGGGTCCTAATTTCTTAATTTTGGTACTAATTTTCATCTTGTCATGCTTAAAAGTTTTATGCTAATAAGAAAAAGAACAATGTTATAAATTAAAATTATTTATGCATTCTTTCTGCTTTTTAATTGGTTGTATTAATAACATTCCTTCTAAATGCCATGTTCCTACAGGATGTTGGCAATCATGGCTCTCCACATTTTCTTGTTCTATTGTAGCTAAATAATAAATATAATTTATGTCTTTTCACTATCACTTCTAATCCCTGTTCTGCTAACTATTTACACAAACTCATTAGGTATATTATACACTGCTTTCCTCTATTCCCCTTGCCTTTAATATACCTTGTGAGTGTTAAATTTTCTAAGCCCTCTTTCCCAATTATATGCCCTAGAAATTTCAATTCACTCTTTCTGATGTTAAGTATGTGTCCATTTTCCTTATATTTTCTCTAAAACTTTGTCATGTTCAGTACATGGTAGTCTCAGTAACCTTCTGTAAAACCACATTTCTGTTGCCTGAAGTCACGATAAATGGATGCCTTGAGCAACTACTGGGCCTCAAGCTCAACCCAAATGTCAAGTCACAAAAGGAAAAATGTCAATTCCTTGTATCACTCCAGTATATACCTGACTCCTTGTGCTATCATCTACCTTTACAAGAGTCAGATGAAGCCTAAAATGGGCAGGAGCTGCCCAGTCTTCACTTTCCACTCTTGATAGAGTCCAAGAGTGTCTCCTTGTCCTTGTGGGTGATAAATTATTTTCCACTCAGCAACATTTCTCTCAGAGACAAAATGTCACAAACCTCTCACTGCTCTATTGCTACTTCCATGGAAAGTGCTCAGATGAGCTACATTCCTCAGTGCCACCTGTTCTAACCTTCACAGTTAAGACCCACCATGCAACGCACATTGTAGTGAACCACCCTCATCCCTTGTGCATTCGAGGGGTGAGATGTAAGTTCCACACAAGCAGCTTCTTTTCACAAACCACTGCTTTGTAGAACTAAGATTTAAGAGGATGTTTTCCTAATCACTACAATCTTAAACTGTTCAAATCTAGAGTTAACCATTATCTACTCCACATATCTGTATAAACTGCGCCTCTTACTTTGTAACCCTCTTCCTTGAGTAGCACTTGGGCCTTGTAAAGAGTGAAATGCAATGTAAAAAACAAACTCAAAACCAGAAACTGAGGACTGGACAGCTGAAACCCAGATATGGCAGCAATACTTCATTTATGGTCTAATCTGACTAAGATTTCTTGTCTAAGATAAAACATGGCATAAAGTTTAATGCTTCTTGAAGTGATAAAATGAGCCAAAACTTTTTTTAGCATCTTTAGCAACTGACTGTATATATGAATTTTATGTGTGGATAAACTAACCAAAAGTTTAAGTTTTTGAATACAATTGACCATTTAAGTCATTATCAAAACTATCAACTCTTTTTCATTTTATGAAGCAACTTTTCAATAAAAATTCACCAAAAAGGGGTCCATGAAAACTGTTTATCTCATAACCTCATCTACTGTTTACAAGAAAATTAACTAAATTGAAACTTCTGTCAACTTCATGCATCAGTTACTAATTGAGAGACAAGGTCATGTGACCCTTGTAAAGTAAGTATATTCACAGGTCTTGAATAAAGATGAAGTGAGGGGATTTTTTTCAAAATATAATAAGCAGGTATGCAGTAGGAATCAGGTAAAAGATTGATACTTTTAAAAAATAAGAAATCTGTATGAAGGTAATAATTCCCTCTCCAGAAAAAATAAATAATTAGGGGTGGTATTTTAAAAAGAAATATATATTAAGTGGCTTTGGGTTGGGGATGCAATTATTACATACTCAAGAATATTCAATGACCTTGATGAGATTTATAAATTCACTGACAAGTATATGAAAAATGCAGAAGTATATGTGCATGTTTTAGACATTAATACTACAATTTTAACATTTATCACTCCACATGTGGTTGTACAAAAAGCTTATCCTGCCATTGAAGGTGACTCTGATCCCTGAACAATAGTGTTTTTGAATTTCATAGTTGTGTCATCATGTCCTGCTATGGCAACAGAAAACAAGTTTCAGTGAAATTAACAATAAGGTACTGAAATTGACAGGCCTTGAAAAAAGACTTCAGTGGAAAGGGAAGTAATATTAATAATGCAGTGTGCTAAAGGTTAGTTTATTTCAAAAGTATTGATGATATTATCCTTTTTTTTTTCTTTTTTTTTTTTTATAAAAACAGGCATTAAGCCAGTGGTGGGATTTAAATTTCTTTAGTTCTCTCTTCTTATATACTAGGTGTAAAAGAAAAATTGTCCAATTGTTAGATTAAGCTTTGAAGAGTTGTATCTTAGAAATGATTAAAGATATATTACTGGAATTCTCTGAGGGTTTTATATCACTATTGGACTCTACTTTGAACAATAAAAATGTATAATTCCTCTCCAAGAAAAACAGAAGAATTGTAATTAAATCGATCATAAGTGAAAATGACATGTTCATCATTAATTAATCATAGCTAAGGATCAGTTTTCAAAATATATATATATATATATATATATATTGATATATTTATATAATATTATTCAAGATGATATTTCCAACTTATTCCCTCCTAACCTTTAACTTTCTGTCCTAGAGTAACAAAGTGCCTCAAAGGTTTCACATACAATTTTTTACTGGTCTTTGGACTGTCATAGCTGAAACTCCTCTCTCATGTGCCATACATCTTATGGATTGAGTTGGATCTTTTCTAATTGATCACTTTAGCTCTAAGTTGAAATGATGATCCCTCTACCTGTTGTGACCTCATGATCCAGTTTTCCTCTCTACTGTTCCCTCTTTTTTAAACTTATTCACTCTTGTGATGGTTCTTAAATGGACTTTGAAGATATAAGCCACAGTATGAATGATTTTTTTCCTCTCACCATTGCTCAGTTGGGAAGACAGTGGGGCTGACACAAAATGATTTTAACCTGCTCTCTTTCTAGCTGAATAACTCAAAGGGTTTTTCAGTGATTCTTACAAAAAATGGTGTCAAGATGGCTAAACATCTTATCTGAAAACCTAGAAAAGAGAAACTCAATCAGTTTAGCAGCTTTTTAGATATTAAACATTTTGTGGGATAGCCAGTTCTGCTGTTGCATGATTTGGACAATTTTGATGTTACACCCGGTATATCACAAATATTTCTATCTTTGAAATTAGGAACCTGTTCCATATTTTTTTTTACATCCCAAATAATTTTGTCAATGAAATTAGAAACAGGTTCTCTTTTAGAGTCTAATGTTTTTGTTGATGAAATAAGGAATTGGTTCTTTTACATCCAAATGTTTTTCTCTATGAAATAAGGAACTGGTTCTCTCTTCTTTTTTGACATTCCTGAATTTTTTGTTGATAGGCATAAAGGCTGAGGCATTTTAAGCCAGAGTATGAATGATCTTTTTCCATTGCTCAGTTGGGAAGACAGTGGGGGTGACACAAAATGATTTTAACCTGCTCTCTTTCTAGATGAATAATGATTCTACAAACTTTTGTAATTTTAGTAAACAGTGTAAACTTTAGCAAACCCTTTGAATCCAATTACTAGGTTCAGACAGGTATTTTTCCTGCAGAGAATCTGATATGTAAATCAATCAATCAACATATTGGCAGACAGAATTGGCTGCCTGACAATTAGACAGACTCGGAATCATAGACAAGTCAATAGGAATGATAAATAAATTTGTAAATAAATAGAGAATGATGAAGAAATTTAATCTCATAAAACCGACTGATAAAAACATAAACTTAACAAACAGGCAATTTTGTAGACAAACAGAAATTAAGATAAAAAGAAGTAACGACAGACAAGCACATATAAACAAATAGACTTAGAAACAACCTGACAGGAATCTAACTTAACCTATTTAATAACTGAATGCAAAAGGCATCTGAGGAAGGCTGAAGAGTGCATTGGCTAAAAATATTCTGACAAAAACGACCAAGACAAGGAAAATAAAAATAATAATACATTGAGATAGTTGAGATTATATAGATTATATATAAGTTTCCAATATGCCCTACTGTTTAACCCATAACTGGGGGAGAAGAGATGGATCCATACTTCCCTCAAAGGCATTTGTGCAAAAGTGAAAGTAACATGACTGGAATTTGAATTTGACTCACCAATTTCTCATTGCAAGCCACTAACCATTATACATCCTGCACATTTATAAGCCACCATATAATAATGAATTCACAGACAGAGAATAAAGTGGGCAAACAATCAAATAAGATAAAAAATATATGAAAAAATATATGTGATAAATAAGAGTAGATAGGTTCACGTATTGTCTGGTTCACTCACCTCTCTGGTCTTTTGAACAGGAGTAGAGGTTTATCCCTTGTTTTCTCTTTAGGATTGGGTTTCTGGTTCCTTCTAAAATCTACTTCAACTATTTACTTCTAATGTCGTCACCTAAACTCTAAAATTTCATTTACTGTTTATTTATTTATTTATTTTCCTTAATAGGAGTAGATAGGTTCACCTATTGTCCAGTTCATACTCATCCCTGGTCTTTTGAACAGTAATAGAGGTATATCCCTTGTTTCCTGTTTAGGATTGGGTTTTCCGGTTCCTTGTAAATTTAGTAGCCCCTTGCATCTTTGTGGTATTATCGCTTTGCTTAGGGTGAACTGATCAAAAAAGGGGAAAAAAAATGTAAATTTCCTTGTATGGACAGATAAACTGACAGATAGACTAAGAGTCATAAGTCTAGACATGTTGATTGACAAACAAATAAGGTCAATGTATCTGCATAGAGAATGTCTATAATAAAAAATAGGAAAGAAAGAAATGACTGCAAAACCAAAATATTCCTTGTCTGGCCACCAATGTAGATTTATGCATAAGTCAGATAGTTGAAGGCCTTTTATGAAAAGAAACAAGAAAAACCAAATAATTCCAGACAGTTTCTGATCGCATCGTACTCTTAGTTTAAGCTTCAGGACAAGAAAAGTGCTAAGAAAAATAAAACCCTTTATTACACACACAAACAAATACATAGATCTGTGAAAGATATATATATATAAATAAAGAGATTTATCAAATGCTCTCTCTGTAAGCACATGCATGCACACACCTACATATGTAAGTAAATAGATGTACAACTATTTACCACTTTTTCATACTGATCAGAGAGAGTTTATAAATCAATGAAAGAGGATTTACATAAAGGGTACGTATATGTCTATGTATATACACCTCTTTTACTCAAGAAAGACAGCCATAGACAGAGGTAAAGCATTTATATACAGATATATCTGATTTCTAAGTAAGTACACAGACAGTACTGTGCATTATGATGTGGTTTAATGGTTAGTAAGCTTGTCTCACTGGAACAATCATGAATGAGTAGTGAGCTCAGTCCTCACTGAGTGCCCCCATACTTTCAGCTATGTGCCATATCTAAGCTATGCTTAGAAAAAAATCAACATTATGCATTAAACTCTACAGATTCTCACTTTAAAATGTACCATATATATATATATATATATATATATATATATATATATATTTATTATAAATTGATTTAAAATATGTTTTTTTCCACCACACAGTTCTAACCATGTTTCAAAAATAGAAGCTAAAGCCCTGAATTTAATTTTGCAATTAAATTAAAAGCATTAGTTCCATTTCATCCTCAAGCGAATTTTGGAGTAACTTTTAAAAATTACTGGGTTTTAAAGACACAGCTAAAATCACGTTCCCATTAATTTAATTGCAGAATTAAATTCAGGGCTTTTAGCTTCTATATGCCTTTTTTTGAAACATGGTTAGAACTGTGTAACAAAAAAACCATATTTTAAATCAATTAATTTTTAATATCATGCTCTGTAAATTTACATTGAGCACTATTTTGTAAAAATAAAAATATCTATAAGAACACCGGATTTATATATCTTACTGTTCTTTTTTATTTATATATATATATATATATATATATATATATATATATATATGGTTAAAATTTGTTAGATTTATAAGGGAAGAATTCTTTGTATTGGAGAGTGTGGACATAGTAATCAATACTGTATTGTAAAATATTCAGCTTCACACCTACAGCGACCTTCAGACCAAGAGTGCATTGAAGTGTGAAACTGAAAGTCACCATGCAGTGCTGGTTCCTATGTCTACACTGTGCCCTTCTCTCTCTCTCAATATATATATATATATATATATATATATATGTGTGTGTGTGTATATATATATATATATATATATATATATATATATATAAAAAACCTAAGAAGAATCTGCAATGTTATTGGTTCTGACTTGGCATTTCAGATTCAGTCACTTTCCCACAGCCATAACATAATTTCCTCATACTTTTTCTATAAATATTTTCATGGTAATTGTTCTGATGAGCTTTCCTTATTGGTAACTTGACTTTACAAATTTAAGAGTATTACTAGATTGGTTGTTAGGTCACATCATGTAACAGCTGAAATAGCTAGATGTCACCGTAGGTTCTATGCTAACAGATTCTTCTCTTGGACTTCTCACTTGTGGAATTCTTCTGGTTTCTTGCTTTCCAATCAACTTCAATCTTCAAAAATTTAAATGCAATGTCAGTTGTTATCTCCTGCCGCCTTAATTTCTGTTTTTTATTGTCCTCTCACACTAATGTTTTTCTTATATTCTTTCATTCTTAGTAGCTCCTTGTATCTTAGTAGCTTTATTGCCTTTCTTGGGGTGATGATTAAATTTTCAGGATATACTTATCTTTATATGATAAATATATCAAAGGAATTTCAACACATATCTATCTTCATTATAAATATTAACATTAACTTGTTTGTCGGTGTAAAATTCTATTATGTGAATTGATGGTTGTTCATTATATCAAAAATAAATATATATCAAAGCGCACAGTAGCTGATTTATTTTTTAGATACAAAATGACTTACATGGACTATAACACAGATGTGACCTTAAAAAAGAAAAAGTATAATGTTATTGAGTGAATAGAACTGTTTGAAATTGAAAAATGTTGAACGGCAGTCATAAGATAATATAAAAAAAATACTAAAAACTTTAGCAAGATAATAACAAAAATAAAAGCTGGCTATAAGAATGCCAGAGATGAATGGGTTAGGGTTAGAATTAGGGTTAGTGAACTGAAATGAGAAACTGGCAAGATGAGTTCAAATTCCAGCCATATTTGTTACATTCTACTTTTACATAAATACCCTTGGGAAAGCTATCAATCCATATTGCCTCCCTCCAGCTATGGGTTAAATAAAGAGCAGAATGATGTTTTCAGGCTTGACTGGCAAGCAGTCAAGGAGAAAGAAAACATTCAATTTCATGATTGATATGAAATATTCAGGAAATATTTATATTTATATGATAAATATACCATGTTAATTTCAGATTTCAATATCTATTTTCTAAGAAATATACACGATAACTTATTTGATATCTATTTATATTTCTGAGATGGGGTATTATGTACACTACTTACATTATTCGGAATATTGTCCTCATCTTTGTTGCCATATTTATTATTAAAAATGTTGTATGCTCTGGCCTTCTTCAGGTGGTTGGAATGTCGAACTGAACCCTTTATTTCGCTCACTGGGGTAGACTGTTCTAGTTCCATGTGCCATGTCTAATGGATGTCAGTTATCAGTTATCTCCTGTTATCCCTCTCTCCAAGTTCTCCACCGCCTTTACCAGGTATTGAACTCACACTCTTTTTGGGTCCTGTCACTGGATCTAACCAACGCCTTTATCCAATGTGCCATGTGTCCTTGAGGACATCTGGGTATGAATTTCTGGGTATTATAAACCTAATGTCTTCAGCAACCATTTTTACCAGAGCTCTTATTGCAATTTTTGTTGTTATTATTGCTTTTCTCTGGCACTCCTTATTACTGGTTCCCATATTGTATTCATTTCTATGCTTGGTCGGCTCAGAGGAGATTTTTGTGGCCTAGCGTATGGGCTGATTCCTTAAGTTTACAAATTTTCCAATGATGTTCTTTGTCTATGGTTTCAACCTGATCCCACAGAGGGTGGTGATCTTCCTTTTCTCTCCATATGTGGTCAGCAATGCCTGATTTTTCCACTTCACCTCATATTACAGCTTTCTGATGTTCTTGAACCCTTGCCTTAAGGGGGCAGCCTGTCTCCCCTTTATATTTCTTTCCACAGCTGCAAGGGATAGTGTACACACAGTCTTTAGTCATGTTTAGTAAATGTATGTAACAGTAATTGATATACACACTCACAAAGTATTATGGATTTTACAAATCACAGAATCACTGCAGATCTTTTAAAAAAGCCAAGGGGGAAGAAAAAAATGATTTTAAATTATGTAGCAAATATAGACAGATATTTAATAGCTTTCTTTCTATTGGTTAAAAGTTACCAATCCAATTAAACAGGCACAAGCAAATACTGTAAGTATTTTAACAATTAATAAAGGCAACAAATAAAAAATGGAATAATGAAGAATCTTTCATTTCAGAACTTCAAATTATGTGGCAGGCCAGTGAGCACACAGGAGGTCACGATGAAGTGATCAAAACCTCAATGATGTTGGGTTATTATATAGAAAGATCATTTTTCAATTCATGACATATTGGTCAAGAACAAGTGATCAAAACCACAATTATGAGGATACTAGTTCTGTTATTAAATGGGAAAATGATATTACATCTATTCTGAACATCAAATGACAAGGAAGGACATAGACCATATTGGTCAAGAACAAGTGATCAAAACAACAATGATGAGGATACTAGCTTTGTTATTAAATGGGAAAATATTATTACATCTGTTCTGAACATCAAATGATAAGGAAGGACATAGACCATATTGGTCAAGAACAAGTGATCAAAACAACAATGATGAGGATACTAGTTTTGTTATTAAATGGGAAAATGATATTACATCTGTTCTGAACATCAAATGATAAGGAAGGACATAGACCATATTGGTCAAGAACAAGTGATCAAAACCACAATTATGAGGATACTAGTTCTGTTATTAAATGGGAAAATGATATTACATCTGTTCGGAACATCAAATGATAAGGAAGGACATAGACCATATTGGTCAAGAACAAGTGATCAAAACCACAATTATGAGGATACTAGTTCTGTTATTAAATGGGAAAATGATATTACATCTATTCTGAACATCAAATGACAAGGAAGGACCGAGATCTTATTGGTTAAGAACAAATGATCAAAACCACAATGATGAGGATACTAGTTCTGTTATTAAATGGGAAAATTAGAGAGACACAGTGGAGTAATGGATAGTGGCTCAGATTGAGGAATTGGAGAGCTGAGTTAAAATTCCAGTCAAATCTATTACATTCACTTCATTAATTACATTAATTAATTAATACATTAATTGTATTAATTGCAAATACCTGTGGGAAAGGTATGAATTCTATTATTCTCCCTCCCAGCTATCAGTAAATAGCAGGACAAAGCGGGTTCTATAACCTTAGATGGCAAGTGGTTTACCGCAGAAAGAAATGGCAACCTACTGCAGAAAAAAATCTGCCTTGTCAGTTATGTATCAAAAGATATATGGTCATCTAAGCATCTATCACGCATGGCACAAAACTGATATTACTATTGTTCAAAACTTTAAAGTAAGCAAAAATGGCAAAAACAATTAATGAGAGGATACTCATTTAACTATTCCATGGAATAATGAAATTGCAGGGGAAAAGGAATTCTTTCTAATAACAGTTTCCAAGAAATGAGTGAATAAGTGCTGAAAGTGAAAAAATAAAATAAATGAATCTGACTTACTACCTTTGTATGGGATATTTTCATTTTTTTTTTTTTTTTTTTTAAGCAAAGACATTAATCACTGAATTGATCAACTTATGTCAATCTGGACAGAGAATGTCAGATAATATTTATTGCTTGAAAAAAATAAAGTGCAATTTTGTGCAATATTCTCCCCCCCCAGTATATATAGACCGCATCAAGACAGCAAAATTGGACAGCGGATTAGAAAATTGATCATTAAATTTTTAGATTTAAAAGTAAAAAAAGAAATCTCTTTGTTTTTGTTGTTGTTTCTTAAAAGAAAGAAATAGGTTTGGGTAGAGGGTTATTCACAGATTAAGAGCAAATTTTTTTCTTCTTCAAAATGAATTATCTTTACAACCAATGATATTATCATATTGCCAAGGTGTGTGAATAAGTTAAAAACAAAAAAAAAAACGTTTTTATGTGAAGGAGAGTAAAGTATTGACTTAATTTGACTGTTTTTTTCTAATCAGAGATAAAATAACTTAATGGATAAAAACATGTGAATATTCTATAAGAAAAAAATGACTTCAGAAATGAAAGTACATGCAAGAATTTCTTTTAGTGAAATGGCTTAAATTAGAAATTAAGAAAAGGTTTGGTTTGGTTCATTTTGTTTAACGGCATATCAACCTCAATGGGTTATTTAATGCCGACAACATTTTTAGGATAGATTCGTATGAATAGAATATGTATTCTTAGGTTTAGATTAATTTGGTTTATTTTGTTTTACGTCATATCAACCTCAATGGGTTATTTAATGCCAACAACATTTTTAGGATAGATTCGTATGAATAGAATATGTATTCTTTGGTTTAGATTGATTTGGTTTATTTTGTTTTATGGCATATCAACCTCAATGGGTTATTTAATGCCGACAACATTTTTTATTGCTGGTAATATTTTGTTTTGTCAAAAATTTGTTTCTGGTAATATTTTTCCTTTAAAATTGTATTGCTGGTAATAATTTTTTCAAAAAAGGATTGCTGGTAATAGTTAACTATTTGCTCATAGCTGGGACCCTAACAGCAGCTACCACCCTGGGTCAGTGTGGACCTGGGAACACCAGCAATTAAGAGGTGGTTCCACGCTCCTCAAAATCTCCTGATTAGAGGCCTTGCTGGATGTAGTTTATCATCTTATGTAGGATGCAGATATAGTTTAACGTTTTACACAGGACGATTAATGGGAACCTCTAGGCGGTGTAATGGTTAGCAAGCTTGTCTTGGTAGAACAATTACAACTGAGTAGTGAGTTTGATCCTCACTGGGTGTCCTACTTTCAGCCTTGTGCCACATCTAAGCTACACTTGGAAAATCACTACCCAGGATGATTAGGAAAAAGGTTTGTGAAACATAAAATATTAAGAATGCAAGGAGAAAGGCATGAACTCCAAAATGAGATTTAAACAACATAAAATAGAGAAAGTGATTAAATCAAAGAGAGAGATGTAATCAAAGAACATAATGAGAAAGGCATGAACTCATAAAAGAAATGTAATCAAAGAACAAATAGAAAGGTTGAATGGCTGAGACTCAAAGAGATCTAAATCAATGAAAAGAAAAGCTTGAAATCTATAAACAAATTAAGAATTCACAGAGAAAGGCTTGAACCTTTAAAGGGACATAATAAACGAATCTAAAGCCTAAAATCCAGAAGCAAAAAGAACGTGGAAAAATATCATTAAAATTGTGTAAAAACTTTAGTAAATTCATAAAATTATAAAATAAACTCAAGTGAATTTAGTTGAAAGAAAAGAACATTTTTCAAAAAGATTACATCAAATAGACATTGAGAACCTGCATTGATGTTATATGAATATGAATGGAAGTTAAAAAAAACTGGTAAAGAAAATTTTAAGAATGGGAGAGGAAGCTTAGGAATGTTAAAAAATCATATGAAATGTTTTTGAAAAAGTTTATAGAAAAATTGGAAAGGTTTAAACCAATCTCAAGAAAATATGAATGAAAATGTGAGGAAAATAAGGGAAATGTAAAAAGAACTGCAAGGGAAATGCTAAAGGAAATGCAATGGAAATGGCAAGGGAAAAGCAAGGAAAATGGTAAAGGAAATGCAAGAAAAAAGGTAACATGAATGCAAGGAAATGTAAAAGGAAATGTAAAAAGAAATGCAAGGGAAATAGAGAAGGAAATCTGAGGAAAATGCAAATGGAAGTGAAGAAAAGTTCTGAGTTGATGCTTAAATGGCTAAACATAAGAATTTTGTGTTTTGAATAGCTTATTGGCTGGAGTGAAAACTTTTCAGCAGCCCCTCATAAAATTCTGGAGATAATGTTAAAAGGAGTCGTGGCAATTTTAAAACAACTGTGAGTAATCTTCAAAAGAAATGATAGGAAATGTCAATAGAAAATGCAAAGGAAGAAAAGGAAAATGTAGATATTGTCATGATGGACTATAGGCAGAAGCATATAATTGAAAGATTTTTAGAAACCTATAATTAACTTTAATAAAATTATAATTAATACTGGATTTTTTTAGGATCCTATAATACTAGTTTTTTGAATTTTTATTATTGATGCCACAATCTTGTTTTTTTTAGTACAACTCCATCAATGTTAATCCTTTTTCTGCTACATCTGTAATACTTGGCCCTGGGAATTGAATCCACAATTACTATGCTAACAAGTTCACAAACCAATGCTTTAATCTTCTAGGTTACTGTTCTGTGGGACAGTCTTGAAGTTAGAATTTGCAGCCTTAAATTTAACTTTAATCTTCTAGGTTACTGTTCTGTGGGACAGTTATGAAGTTAGAATTTGCAGCCTTAAATTTAACTTTAATCTTCTAGGTTACTGTTCTGTGGGACAGTTATGAAGTTAGAACTTGCAGCCTTAAATTTAACTTTAATCTTCTAGGTTACTGTTCTGTGGGACAATCTGGAAGTAAGAATTTGCAGCCTTAAATTTAACATTTTCTTATTGTTAAAACATGAATTAATTTCTGTTTTTCCTACAAAACTAGAGGTTTGTTATCTCGACTTTAAGAATTTAAGCTAAGTACTAGATTGGCAGCTAGTTTTCATCATGTTACATTTGAAATGTAATCATAAGTTCTACGTTAATAGTTTCTTCTCTTCACTTCTTGCTTGTGAAATTTTCTTCCAGCTTATTGCTTTCCATTCAACTTTGATCTTCAAAAATTTAGATGCAATGTCAATCATTATCTTTTGTTTTCTCTCCTCAATAATAATTTTCTTTTTATCACATTCTTTCACACTCAGTAAGTCCTTGCATCTTAGTGGCTTTATTGCCTTGCTTTGGGTGAAATGATTAAAAATAGAGAAAATAATTTATTAAAATGAATACGTATTGAAAGTGCAGTAATTTCAGAATATGCTATGGTTCTACAGTAAATTTGTATCCAGGATCATGCTATATATCTTCTTTCTTTGCAAAGTAAACGTGGGGTAATTAAAAACAATAATGATAAAAATAAAAACAATAAAGACATGAAAGAAACTGAATATCATTTGAAGGCTTGCAAAAATTAAAATATACAGCAGCATATGTAATGATGCTGACATTCCACACGACCTTAAAGAAAAGGCTAGGAAGGAAATACACATTAATGCCAGAAACAGTGATAAAAGAAACTATTTTCTTGAAAAACTATTTTAAGAGAAGGATTTTATAAATTTCATTCTTCGCAGTCTTTTCAACAGTAGCAGAGATTTCTCCTTTGTTTCCTCTTTAGGATTGGGTTTTTCAGTTTCTACAACTCTATATTCTTAACATTTGTCTTTTCTTACGCTAATACAGTAACCCTCTACTTTGAGTGGTTCTTGGGCCTTGTATTGGGTGAATATTGATATTAAAAAAACAGTCATGTTAATTATTCAGTCACTGAAGGCCAAATGTTTCCTTTTACGATTAAAATTGAGTGCCTTTGTATTTCTAATGAGTTGATTTAAGCTGTAACTGATGTGCTGTTGCATTTTCCCCCACTTTTTATATAGAAAATAAATTTACTTCTAAAAGGACAATGTGACAAAAACTGTATCGGATGCGGACATTATTCTAATCAATAGCCAGCCACAGCAGAATTGCAAATCAGATCTTAAACGGGGTTCATGCTCTGGACATTGTAACCTGGTTCTGTCTAATATATCCAGCCAGCCAGCCAGCTGAATTCAGTCAGAAGAAAGGTGGTTATAATACAATTTCCATGAAAATATTGCAGCATGCCCAAGCAAACCATTTTGACCAAGCACAACATCTGGGACATTTTTACAACTTCATAACAGACTGTATGACAACAACACCTCCTTTTCAACAGAGTCCTCTTCAATCTCTTTCTCTCTGAAGTAACTGTGGTGGTGTTGATGGTGACTGTAAGGATGGAAAAGAAAAGTCCTGTTTCTGTGAGATTTACTTCCAAATTAATTCCATGCTGCCTGGCAGAAGATCAAAATTTGGTTTAAGCAAGGGGCAGGATGAAACCAATAATAGAACACTTGTAATATAGATGCCAGGGATGCTTGATTCTTACAATTTCAAAAGACAGATAATCATTCTATCACAAAGCAAGTCACATGTACAACAAAGGGAGAAGTCATTTCTACATCATTTAGTCAGGCCACAAATAAAGCCATTTTCTTTTTTTATGGAGCAAAGCATATATATATATATATATATATATATATATATATGTGTGTGTGTGTGTGTGTGTGTAGGATTAAGACAAATAAAATTTGTCACTTAGCTGACTGATATTATATACAGTATCTTCACTTCAAAGATTCATAGACAAACCCTTTTTATAATTGTTCAGTTCACTCATTAGGAGGTTTTGACAATTGACTGCTTTTTTTTTCTCATTTTTTGTTGTTATCATAAATCTGATGTACATTCTTAATTGAAACAACTCATTTAGTTTCCTTTATTTCACCATATGTTCTCTTTTAAACCCACGGGAGTGACAGGGTGTAATCGATTTCTATTTTTTTTCTTAGATTAGGTCATTTACAGTGGTGTGCAGTAATATGAATCTATTTTCAGGGTGTGTGATTAGATTTGTTTGACCTAGAAAAATATTGTGTTATCTGTGATTGCATCAGATTTCCATCACACCAAGACACTATTGTCTTGACTGTTGATTAGTTGTCCTATGGCCATTGTCTGCAATGGACATTACTCCAAGGAAGGGTATGAAAATTCTCACAATTCATAAACACACTAGCAAGTCTTAACAGTGAGCAAATCAAAGTACTTTAGACTGGCCCGGAAACTCTCTTGATTTAAATCCAAGAGCATCTGTAGTCAATCTGCAAGAAATGACTTCATGGAATGGACATACAAAGTACTAATAGTTGCACTAGAGCATGTCTTATTGGAAAAATATTAAAAAAAGGTAAATAATAATGGAATTATTCATTTTGTTTCAATTAATTTGCACAAGGCTATAATCAATGTATATATTAGTTGTGATGGTCTTATTATTGGTGTCAAGACATTTTTTGGTGTCTGAGTAAGTATGTGTATGACTACAAACATTATTTTTAGTGGATACTCATGTTTGAAATAGACCCCCCCAATTTTTATTTTTAGACCGTGTGCATTATGTCTATCATCCTGTGCACTCACAAAAACTTAATGAAGAGAGGGGGTTCCATTTTATTTTTACAATTCTGTGTCCCCTTTTATAGATGGAACCACTGCTTGATCTGGTATGGTTTGGACCCAGCTCATCACAGCCTAGCAAGATTTTATTTGACCTTGTAAAGAATGCACACTTCCTTGTCATTGTGGAAAACCAATATCTGCTTAGTTTCATATCTGACATGTAAACAAAGCAAATTCTAAAGAATTTATTTTTAACCCAATGTTTTTATTACTTCAAACATTATTTTTATTGGATTCAGTGTTTGAAATAGACACCTCATTTTTTTTAAACAGTGCATATTACATTTACTAACCTGCACATTTGAGAATACTTAAAATCTTATTTGGCAGAGGATGGAACATGCATCCCCCTTTGTAGGAGAAGCCACCATTTGTTCCTGCATGCTTTAGACTGCTTGGCCACTGAGAGCATCATAGACCAGCATAGTTCTATTTGATCTTTTAAGAGAACATGTTCAATATAAAGTTTTCTAGAGTTCACAGTCAAATAAACATAATACAAACAATAATGTTTGAACTAATGAAAATGTCAGATTAAGAATAAATTCATTAATTATATATGTGTTCCTGGTCAAACCAAATTCACAAACTATTATATTGGATAGACTATAACATTCATAACAAGAAGACTCACATTATATATCACTGACCATAGTTAAAAAAAAGCCAACACTCCATGATATCAACTATGAACACGTCCCCAATGTGCTGATCATGTTTTGAAAACATTCCTATAACTCTAGATACATGCATAAACAAAATTATACCTTCAGTTAAAAGTAAAAACAAAATCATCCTTGATAATGGCTAAAAGTATAGCTAAATCTGCTCAGACATACAGAACATTCGGACAATTTCTACATAATTTATGTCCAGAAAAAAAAACAATTAAATAAAAGACTTAACAGCAGTAACATGTCATTTTCAATGAAACATGTATGTGTATATACACACACACACATATTATATATATATATATATATATATATATATATATATATATATATATATATATGTGTGTGTGTGTGTGTGTGTGTGTGTGTGTGTGTGTGTATATATATATATATATATATATATATATATTTTTATTGAAACATATTTGCTCTGAATTTATATTGAGCTCTCCGGATATCATCCTCCTTGGGTCTATCCATACGGATTACCTTTTTTGCATAAACTATATATATATATATATATATATATATATATATATATATATATATATACATACATACATACACCCAGCATTTCCAATTTTATATTATATTAAAATAACACCACCAATGTACAAACTAATGATAGGCTTACAGCCATATCACATTGAAACAGTACCTAGTTTACCGTTTTGCAAAAGCAGCTGCTGTAAAATTGTTAATCAGAGAGGCAAGTTCCAATTCCAGTTGGGTTCATTACATTCACTGATATGCAAATACCTTTTGGGCAGGTATGAATCCACCTTTTCTTCCCACCAGCTATGGGTTAATTAGAAAGACTTTTATCACTAAACCATTATCCAAAAAAAAAAAAAAAAAAAAAAAAATTCTTATAATCTAAAAATATTTTCTGGATTATATAACCTGCAAAGAGTTGACAAGCTACAGAAACCAAATCAATCAAATTCATGATGAACAATATTAATAATAATATTAATAATAATAATAATATTAATAATAATAATGATATTTAATCATAATATTCATTACAATTTAATTTTTTTTTCATTATTTAAATAAAAATATAAAAAAAAAGAATTGTTATTTTTGTTTTAATTCTTTTCTGTATTTGTTTGTATGGCTTATATGTAGCCTCTTAAAATTATATATACGTTAATAAGTTGCAGAGCAACCCAACTTTGCCCTTGTATTTATTATATAAAAAAATGTTATTTCTATTTTAAATCTTTAGTGTATGGCTTAAACACCAATACTACAATATTTAGCCTGTGAAAAGTTATATTTTAAGACATATAGTTTCAAGTTAAAACCATATATATTAGCTGAAAACCTGTCTTGCAAACATTTTTATTAATAAATTTATTTATAAGTAAGGATGTACAAATGAAAAGATTTGAAAGTAACAACTTTTTCTATTTTACTGGAACAGTTAGTTAAACACTATTTTTCTTTCTTTCATTCATTCCTTTTTATTTAAACCAAGTAAAAGCTGATATTCAAAACGAAATAGTCCATTATTTATGATGCATTAGCAGGGCGTAATGGTCATGCAAACTAACTCAGGAACACACTAACAAACAAATGGAGGGACAAGCAGGATCATAATAAAGATTATGAAGTAACCAACTTTGCCATCATTAATTCGGTTTTAAATCTTTAGTGTATATGTGTGTATGACTTAAAACACCAAAACTACAATATTTAGCCTCTTAAAACCATCTATATTCTGATAACATTTGTTCTAAAGAAGGTTCTCGTATAAAATTATTTCTGTACTCTTTATGTAGGTGAAGATATTTATAAATGAAGATTTTTTTGTTTTAATTCAATAATTATTCATTTTTTTTACAGATCATTTTATGCTTAATATTGTTCAAATGGATAAGAAGTGGAAACTTGTCAATGAAAATGAGTCTATTGTTTTTCATGGAAAAATATTTGTAATTTTAAAACAAATAAGCTCTTTATTAAATGAAATGGTTGCCAGTGTATTCTTTTAATATTTACATTTGCAATTTAATTTTTTTTCCACTGTTTATTTTTTTAAAAATATTTAACTTAATGACGTAGTGTTTATGTATGTAAATAAATACAAACTTGTTTAATGTTTTTCTCTAAATTTCAGCTATTTTATATAATTTTTTTTTTTTTATGTAAAATAAATTTATTGATATTAATTCTGAAAAAAATCCTTTATTAAACAAAAAGTGTGAAATATTCTACAATTCATTCATTCATTACTCATTTATTAACACTGCCAATGTTTCTTTAAAAATAATTAAATGACATCGGTTTAAAATAAAATAAAAAATAAGGGCATATTTTTTGATACATTTTCTAATGTTAACTAACGCATATGTTTTAGAGTTTGTCTATATTTCTGAGATGAGGTATTATGTACAGTATTTACATTAGTCGGACTATTGTCCTCATCTTTGTCGCCATATTTGTCACAACGTTTCGGCCGTTGTACGCTCCGGCCTTCTTCAGGTGGTTGGAATTTCGAACTGAACCCTTTATTTCGATCGCTGGGGTAGACTGTTCTAATTCCACGTGCCATGTTTGATGGATGTCAGTTATCAGTTATCTCCTGCTAATTTTCCCTCTGAAAGTTCTCCACTGCCTTAACCAGGAATTGAACTCACCTTCTTTGGGTCTGTCACTGGATCTAACCAACGCCTTTATCCACTGTGCCATGTGTCCTTGAGGACATCTGGGTATGAACTTCTGAGTATTATAAACCTAATGTTTTCAGCATCATTTTTACCAGTGCTCATATTGCAATTTTTTGCTGTTATCATTGCATGTCTTTACCAGAGTTCATATTGCAGCTTTGTTATCATTGCTTTTCTCTGGCACTCCTTATTACTGGTTCCCATATTGTATTTATTTCTATGCTTGGTCGGCTCAGGAGATTTTTGTGGCCTAGCATATGTGCTGATTCCTTAAGTTTACGAATTTTCCAATGGTGTTCCCTGTCTATGATCTCAACATGATCCCACAGGGGGCGATGATCTCCCTTCTCTCTCCATATGCAGCTGCGGAAAGGAATATAAAGGAGAGACAGGCCGCCCCCTCAAGGTAAGGCTTCAAGAACACCAGAAAGCTGTAACGCGAGGGGAAGTAGAAAAATCAGGCGTGGCTGACCACATAGAAAACATTTTATCTTTTTTTAAATATAAATATATATATATATATATATATATAATACTTTTATTATAATAATTTATAATAGAAAACATTTTATCTTTTTTTAAATATATATATATATATATATATATATAATACTTTTATTATAATAATTTATAATAGAAAACATTTTATCTTTTTTAAATATAAATATATATAATACTTTTATTATAATAATTTATAATAGAAAACATTTTATCTTTTTTTTATATATATATATATATATATATATATATATATATATATATAATATTTTTTATTATAATAAATTATAATAGAAAACATTTTACAATTTTTAAAAAAAATAAAATAGAAATACTGACAATACATTTTCATAGTAAAAAAAATTACCAGCAATAAATTTTGACCTTAAATGACCCATAATGAGTTGATATGCCGTTAAACAAATAAACCAAACCAAAACAAAATATAAAAACTAAGCTCATTTCCATGTGGCTCTTGACTTGTACCTTGCACTGTCAAAAACAAATCCAGACATTCAGAGTTCAATTCTCACTGATATCTGCACCCTTTTTATTAGTTATATTGCAAGCTCAGCTCTACTTACCATTCCAACTTGTAACTATTATTATGCCATCAAAGAACATATACAATACATTACTCATAAGTAAATGTACTACTCTATCTTAAATAGACAGTAGGCTATAAATATTAGAGTATTACAATGGGGAATTTTTAATTTGTGCCAGATGATTGCTAGGTGCATGAAACTCAGAATTGCATCAAACAGTGAAGAATCAATGTAGATTTATTTTTAGTATATATAAATCATCATTTAACAATGCAATGTTATTTCAATGTTTATTCATATTGTCTTCAGAATATTAGCCAATAAACAATATTTAACAAAATGCTTGTCTCTCAAATATATTTAAAATAAATTGACATTGAAGAATATTTGATTTGAATATAGCATGAAAATATAAATTAATATTAACTCAACAAGCAAGAATTTATACAGACATATTTATTATAAAGGCTGACAGAAACACTGAAAAAAACATTTGATCAACAAGCAAGAAAATTTATAGCTTCAGCTGGATAATCTATAATTGGCAATTAAAGTAATTCTTAAAAATAGGTGTTTTGGGCATTAATATTCAGTGAACAAGTAAAAACATACACACACACTCATATACTAGGGTATGCTGAAAAGTTCACGTCTCAAGACTCTTCCCAAAAATCAACCAAAATATCAAATTTTTTGGCAATTCCTTGTTGGTCAGCCCAAGAACTTTTCAATAATTCCTCATATATATATATATATATATATATTACAGCCTGAGGATGAGAATATCAAGTTTTCGAAAGTACCTGCTGCTCTAAAAATACATCAGATCCATCTAACAACAATTTTATACATAAGGATCGTGTTATTCAGTGGATTATTAGTAAGTAAATGCTTATATTAAACTGTTAGCAAAGAGAATTTGTCATTAATTACATTAATATTGCTAAGTGATTCATTGTATGATTACATCTTTATAATATATATATATATATATATATATATATATACATATATAAGCAGCTGTTTCTAGTTAGGACTTATGGCCATATAATGTTGAAATAATAATTCCCATACAATCATAGAGGTAAAGCAACATGGAGCTTGGTCAGTACCTAGATGAGTGACCACTTGGTAATAGCAGGTGCTGTAAGCCTGGATATGTGTGCATGTGTGATGTAATGGATCATGGATTGGAATTGTTAATTACAGAACTGAGTTCAAATTTCAGTTGGGTTCATTATATTCCCTACACAAAAATACTCTTTGGAAAAGTATGAATCCACTTGTTCTCCCCCCAGCTATGTGTTAATTAGTAAGACTTGTAGCACAAAATCATTATTATCTCAAAAAAAAAAAAAAAAAAAAAGTCTTAGAATCTAAAAATATTTTCTGGTTTTAAGTAACCTGTACAGGGTTGATAAATTGTAGAAAGTTAATCAATAAATTAATCAATGTTCTTAGTTCAGTAGAGGACAAAGGCCTTACCAAATTCTTTCATATTAATTAATCCCTGCTATGTCTTACCTGCAAAAACCCTCTATCTCATTTCTCAATATACTGGTCTTTTCCTATTGCATTTGATAACCATTGGTTAACCTTTTATTCAATCTGATTATCATTTCTTTCTCCTGTGTTCTGCCAACTTAATCTTTATTTATAATGCTTCTAGGTAAAAATACTTGATTAACAAATAAATATCCTATCATTTCAATGCTTATTCTCATCCTTCTTAGAAGACGAATATTAACAAAACCCCTCTATAGTCATTCTCAAATAAACAATGTGATTTTGTAAAAAATCTGTGGAGCACATATATATATGTATATAATGGCAAAAACAAATAGACTACTTACAAGCATACATGAACCCTACACAACATAGGAAGTATGTCTATGTGTGTGTGTGTGTATGTATATATGTGTATACTAATTCCTTATGTTAAGACAGTATGTATGTATGAAAAGGGAATATCCATATACATACGCATGCTAACAAAAACATACACAATACAAAAAATGGAAACAGATCTAAGAACACACAGGGGTCATTAAAAGGTAAGAATACAGATATCTTTCGTCATCCTTTCTCGGACCAATCTTAATTGCTTTATTACCTTTCACGCAGCAGAAGAACTTTCTCACTGCCAGTTCAAGGAAGACTTTTGTGTCACTACCACACAAAAAAGAGAATGTTTAACATCAAAAAAACAAAGAGAATTAATTCATTTTAATAATATGTGGAAATATCCACTCTCAGCCTGAAGAAGGTCACAAGACCCAAAACACATGTCGTAAAATTATGGAAAATGAAGCATAATATATTTAAAAAAAAAAAAAATCCACATTACAACCAAAAACGTTCGTAGTTTCTCTCTTCTTTTTTATATATATATATATATATATTATTAAATAAGTCAAATTTCTGGCACCTTACACTTACTCTTAAGTATCTTATTAAAGATAGATTTAAACATATTCCTATCTCTCCTTTCCCCCTCTAATTTTGATCATATCTGTCATCCTCCTCCCCTCTCTCTCTATCACCTTACATCAACTTAAAACTACCCCTCAAAAACTTGTATAAAAATAATAATATGTAAATTTTTAAACCATTTTCTTTTATGCCTGGAAATGTGATCTAAGGAACCAGGAACTACATTCAACACCATCACTTGATAAGACACCAAAAGTGTTGAAACAAAATGGTTATTTTTGTAGTGATTTTATAACATATTTATGTTATAATTTTCTAATAATTATATATATATATATATATATATATAGTACAGGTAATAAGTTTGTTGGTATATAATCCAAGTGGATCCTAATAATATAAAATATTAAATTTGATCCATAAAAAAGATCAATGTATTTATTATAAGAGAGCATATAAATTACATAATATAGAAATTCCAAATTACCTCATGAGTATAGACTATTTCAACTAACGTCAATGTGCTAGAAATTTTTGGTTCAAATGGTGGGCTGATACAGTGTTGACGTTAGTTGAAATAGTCTAAACTCATGAGGTAATTTTGGATTTCTCTACCATGTAAATTTATATATATATATATTATAAAGAAACAATTTATATGAAGAATTAAATAGCAATTTTAATGTGATTAATGGCGAAATCACCTTGCTAATAGGACTTAATGAGACATATTAAGATCCTTATATTCAAGTTGTTGGCAGATGGATGATACATGCGAAGTACTTTCAACAATTTCAAATTGTCATCTTCAGAGCACAATCTTCCCATACATAGGCAAACACTAAGATGAAATATGTGTAGACTGAAAGATTTTTTTTTTTTAAATTATGGTATTTATTGATAATAGAATATATTTTTTGGAGTATGCAGTGTCGCAGCACTAGAGTTCTTGTTCAAAATGATCAAGTGAGAATTTTGTTTGAATTTTGAAAAGTTATAAATCCATAAAATTTTCTTGTTATATGTATTTATCTGTTAAAGTCATGTATATATATATATATATATATATATATAACAAGTTATATTATGCCATATATAACATGACTTTTTGTTTATTTTTATGTAAATCATTTCCTCATTTACAGTAGGTTTGCTATATAGCATCATAACATTAATACCTGGGAACAATGTAACATATTTACAGTTCAATGCAAAAGTAAATTAAAAATAAACATTTATTCTTTTCTTTTATTCATTGAGCAAATTCTTTTTATTTCAACTCAAAGTCGACTCAATTCAGAAAATACTGCATTTGAAGGTTAATTCCTTATATAAGAACACAAATAAAAAAAAAATAAATAAAAAAAATTCCAGTTTTCTATATTCTCAACCTCCACCCACTCATATTCCAAAGAGATGTCAATAATAATAACAAGGATAATGGTAAATCTTCAAAGGCATAAGTCAATACTTTGTCTATAATATCTAAAGATGATTGATAACCACAATGCCCTAGATTTTTTAGCCTGATTTTCTTGCTTCTCATTTCATGCCATCAAATGTTGATAAGGCATGGATTAAAAAAAAAAAAAAAAAAAAAATAGAATGATCTACCAAGTAAAGAATAAAGCTATTAATACCATAAACTCATAAAGACTGATGCAATGAGACAGGAATTATAGTACTGTTGCTTATAGAATAACAACAATACAACATGGTTGCTTTTTTAGCTGAGATAGTTTTCACTTTTCTGCTGAGGGTGTTTTTTTTTTAATAAGGAAATCAAGAAGAAAGGGTTAAACATCAATTGCAAGAAGATGGAATGCACAGTTGTTAATAAAAGGAGCAGTCTAACATACAAATTACAATTACTGAAATCAAACAAATATTGGGAAGCATTTTGGCAGAGGTCTGAAAGTGTAACACTGTAACCTGAAGATGCATTGGGATAGTGAAAGGTGCCTTCAAAAAGTTAAGCAAAGTATTAAGAAAAAGAAAAATTTCATTAGAAACAAAGAAAAGATTACTGAACTGTTATCTAATATCAGTTCGCCTGTCTGAAAGTGAACGTAGACAATCCCTCACAGATGACAAAGAAATCTGAAGAAACAGAAATGTGGTTCTACAGAAGGATACTGAGATTACCATATCTAATTCTGTGATGAAGCTTTAATAAAATTAAAGATTGATAAACTTTACATATCTGTTCTTTATCATATACATATATATATATATATATATATGAAAATTTCTCAGAGTTAACATGTATAAAAGACAATATTTATAAATATAAATGACAATAACTACTGTTTTTCTATTGTCATATATATATATATATATATATACATATATATATATATACACACACACGGGATACTGATATATAAAATTTTATATATCAATAACAGTTTTGAAAGAAAAAAGACTTATGACAAATTGGATGAAACTTTTTCCAATTCGTCAGACATATATACATTTAAACATGTCTGATTAAACAATTTAGACATGTTTTATTACACCGCACAACCCCAGTAAATAGAGCATCAAATCAACTCTTGAATTAATCCTAATCCTAAAGACACAAAAACCTGATAATGAAACCACAGCCTCACTTGATCTTGAAAATCTATTCAGCAATGTCCCAGTTAGAGAAATGATCGACATAATTATAAACAATATATACAATAATCCATCTATCTCTCCATTAAAAATTAGACCCAACATATTATGGAAACTACTTTTAACTTGTACTTCCTAAGTTCCATTCTTTGACCACAAAAAACAATGAGAGAGAGAGAAGGAGATAGAGAGAAAGATGTTTTTTGAATAATTCTGTCTACTTATTTTCAGTTGGATCCTTTCATATTCACAGATAAGCTTTTTGGTGTCGTTATTGAAGGATGAGAGAAAATTGTTGTATTGATACATATTTCTTTTATTCTGAGTACTTTTGACAATGTCATCATCAAGGTTTGCGCTAATAGTTTTTTACTACTTATCTCATAAAAAAACTCTCCACAACCATACACAGTTACCTACCCTTAAATAGTGTCAGTGATTATACACTGCCTCAGCGTTCCTCACTCCACACATAAGAAATTTAACTTCGACATTAATGAAAACTACAATATTTCTCCTTTAATAAAAATACCCTGATGACAACATTGCGATATGTTGAAAGTATTTGGAATAAAAGAAATATATATTAACATGGCGATTTTCTCTTGTCTTTCAATAACAGCATCAAAAAGCTTATCTGTGAATATGAAAGGATCCAACTGAAAATAAGTAGACAAAACATGTCCAAATTATTCAATGAAACATATCTCAATGAAAACATGCTGCCAATAATATATATATATATATATATATATATATATATATATATATATCTGTGTGTGTAAAAATTTCAGATAGAATACACCTGTAAAAGAACAATATGAATGAAGAAAAAAAGGAAAACTTATCTCAGCTGATACATTATAAAGTTCCTGAGAGGATATAACATCGGCTAAGATAAGTTTTTGTTTTGTGTTTATTCATTATATATATATATATATATATATATATATGTGTGTGTGTGTGTGTGTGTGTGTATGTATAGCTGGCCACTTGTATTTGGGGATACCCATCTACTAGGGTGGCTAGCCAATCCCTATTGCAGACGCTTGCCCAGCACATTTGTGTTCATTCAACACCCACAGAGCCTACTCGTGGTTTATACTGCAACCATGCTGAGCAGACATTTACAGTTACTAGGAAAGAGCATGTTATCTAGCCTGATTAACAATTTGAACAAGGCCAGCATGCTCAAGGCCTCTGCCACAATGACTTGTGAATCCACGCTAGCTATCAATCCCCACTCCCATAAGGGTTCTGTCTACCCAATTTCACTCACAAGGTTTGAGTCAACCTGTGTTATGGTTTCCAGACACTTACCAAAAGGTGCTGCACACTGGGATCAACTCCTCCAGTCTGATAACATCAGGAAGGAGACTTCCTGACAAATCGACCATGGTGAGATTTTAATCCAGGTCTCATGATCAGAAGGCAAATGTTCTAACCACTTGGTCATGTGCCCATCATACATATTTTATATATATATATATATATATATATATATATATATATATATATATATACACACACTCATACACACAAGAGTAGTTGCTGAAGAGTTTACAGCCTGACCAAGCTCTTCTATACAAAAAAAAGAAATGGTTCAGATTTTGGGAAGTGGGTCAAGATAAAACTCTTCAACATCCTTTTGTAAATATCTCAAACTGTATTCTGCCAAATAAGATTATTCGCCTAATGTTTATAATCACCATTTTCCCAATAATAGCCAGCATCAAATTTCTTCCTTACAGACCCTGACACATCCATCTTGAAAGTAAACAAGTTCCTCTTATCTTATATATTATATTTATTTACCAACGCCTATCAGTTTGCAACTGCATCCACTTATAATTATTGTTTTTAGGGCTTTCTTCACATATTTATCACAAGATACATAAACAATGTCCCTCCCCATCCTGTCAGCTTTGTCCAATTATCACCATCATCGTTATTATCATCATCATTACTTTTGCCATACAGTTATCTCCAGACAAATATAAACAGTTTGCTGGGCAGTGATGCATTTATTTATGCATTAACATCACAAATAGAATTTTCAGTCTTCTTTCTCTCGCTCGAGCTCATATTCTGACCAATAACTTTTTGGTATCAACTAGATACTGTTTAGTACAATAGAATAGCAAATGGGTAATAAGAGATGAAAGAAAACAAGATTGTGTTGCGCCAATCACCTGAAAGGTGAGAGCTTGTTATTTGATATCCTATTTTATACATGGACTCAAACAATGACCTCATTTTAAGTAGTAATAATAATCTCAGCTGCAAAACGTTACATTATTATTCCTTACTCGCCTATGCCTAAAAAGGGGGTGCTAATAACTGGGCAGTGTAGAAATTTCCAATTTTGTTTTTTTTTTTCTTGCAATTTTTCAGTTGGTGGGATAATAACTAGGGGGTAAGGGCAGAAATTTGTTTTTTTTCTGTGTGTTGAGCAGAGTTTAATAATAAGGGTATTTAGAAATTTCATGCAATTTCTTAGTTGGGGGGTGTTAATAGCTGTGGTGGAGGGTATAAATTTTGTACAATTTCTTAGATGAGGGGGATTAACAACTGGAGGTGGAGATGTAGAAATTTCATGCAATTTCTTAGTTTGGTGGGGGGGTTAATAGCTGTGGTGGAGGGTATAAATTTTGTACAATTTCTTAAATGAGGGGGATTAACAACTGGAGGTGGAGATGTAGAAATTTCATGCAATTTCTTAGTTTGGGGGTGTTAATAGCTGTGGTGGAGGGTATAAATTTTGTACAATTTCTTAGATGAGGGGGATTAACAACTGGAGGTGGAGATGTAGAAATTTCATGCAATTTCTTAGTTTGGGGGGGTGTTAATAGCTGTGGTGGAGGGTATAAATTTTGTACAATTTCTTAGATGAGGGGGATTAACAACTGGAGGTGGAGATGTAGAAATTTCATGCAATTTCTTAGTTTGGGGGGGTTAATAGCTGTGGTGGAGGGTATAAATTTTGTACAATTTCTTAGATTAGGGGGGTTAAAAACTGTGGGTGTAGATGTAGAAATTTATTTTTTATTTTTTTTTTGCTGTGTAGGGAGCAGTGGTTAATAATAATTAGATTAGTGGGTGCTAATAGCTATCGGGTAAGGTATACATTTCATGCAATTTCTTAGCTTGGGGGAGGTACTGATATCTGCAGGGCATAGTAAAAATTTATTACAATTTCTTACTTTGGGTGTGAATAACTCCTCGGGAGGGTAAACATTTCTTAGCTTGCGGTGTGCTAATAGCTGTAGGGGAGGGTATAAATCTTGCAATTTCTTCATTTGTGGAGGGGGAGGTTATGGGGTGGGGAGGGTTAAGCACTGTGCTGTTGTAGGCATCTTTATACTTATAACCAGATTAACCTGGCACAAGGCCACAGTAACTGGGCTCCTTTTTATTCTTACTTCTCGTCATGATTATCTTGAGATACAAACAAACAGAGACATACATATTTTTTATTTACAGACCTGGTCAATCATTTATAGGAAACTGGCCTGGGAGATAGAGAAAGAAAGAGTGACCTGTGAGACTAAAATATAGAGAGAGAAGAACAGAGAGATGTGTGGAGAATTTGGAGGTAGGGTGATTGGGGAAAAAGAAAAATGACTGGGGGAAGGGGAGCAAGGAAATGAGGGAGTGGGGTAAATCAGAAGGAGTGGGTGAGGTCAGACTGGCTTAACACAAAGATATATTAAGAATAGCCTATTCTCAAACTGGCAATATATCTTTTTCCTTCTTCTTCTTGCTTGTCACTGTGGCCAGTTGGATGATGATGATAATGAGGATGATACTGAGCAAGAACTTATTATTGTTACCAGCAATAATAGCACTTTCTGCACCAGTCTCATATCATCATCTCTCTCCTTCCCTGCTACAACAACAACTTTCACTGCCTCCACCATACCATCTTCGGTACCTTCACTGCTGACACAGCGCCATAGTTTGTTGTTATTTTCCATGCAAGTTTCAAGAACTGAGCATGTGCAGGTGAGAGGAGGGAAAAAGGGGAAGTGGGGATGAGTGTGTTCTGCCATTGTTGTACTTTTTGCTTTTTATGTGTTTATTAATATTATTCACATGGTTGCTGTTGATATTGTTGAAGCTGTTCTTCATCTTCTAAAAGGCATCAATGACAACAGCTGTTTCTTAAAGATGTTACAACCGATAGGTTTCTTATTTTTTTTATATAAAAATTATTACCCTCTTGATTTGCTCACAACCTGATTATTATTATTATTATTATTATTATCATCAATGACTGGCTGTTCATTTCTGAGTATGTCCATGTGCTAAGGTGGCTAGCTAATCCCTGTTGCAGATGCCTGCTCAGTTACATTTGCATTTCTTCAATACCCACAGAACCAAACTGTGCTTTATACTGCAACTATGCTGAATGGACCTTAGCAAATTGTAACTGCAAATAGAATTAGAGGGTAAGGTTTAGGGTTCATTCAGTAAATGATTTGTATGTGTTTGAACCTTAAGAAAGGCTTCAAATAGGGGAAAAAAACAAGTTGAAAAGATTTTCAAAGAACACATGCTTACATATATAATAATAATAATAATAATAATAATAATAATGGCAACTCATTTGTAAGCACACCTGTCTACTCTAGCAGTTAGCCAGTCCCTGTTGCAGACTCCTGCTCAGGCACATTTGTGTTTGTTCAACACCCAGAGAGCCCACCTGTGGTTTATACTGCAACTATGCTGAATGGACTTTAGAATCTAGTAACTACAGTAAGAGGCTAAGGTTTAAGGCTCATTCAGTAAATGACTTATGTGCGTTTGAACCTTAAAAAAAGGTTTCAAGCAAAAAAAAAAAAAGTTGAAAAGATTTTCAAAGTACACACACATACATATATAAGAACAATGACAACTCATTTCTGAGTACACCCATCTACTAGACTGGTTTGACAATCCCTGTTGCAGACTTCTGCTCAGGCACAGTTGTGTTTGTTTAACACCCACAGAGCCCACCTGTGGTTTATACTGCAACTATGCTGAGCAGACCGTAGTTAGTGTTTCTGGGAGAGAGTGCATAATCTGATGTGATCAACAGTTTGAACAAGGCCAATATGCTCAGACCCTCAGTCACAATGACTTGTGACTTTGTGCTAACATAACTATTGACAGTTCCTAAATAGTACAGTCTACTTAATATCACTCCCAAGGTTTTGGTCAGCCTGTTGTATGGTATGGTTCCAAAAGGTGCTGTCCGCTGATAAAATCAAGAACATACTCACAAACACATATACATAATAACAAATAATGTCCAGCTATTACTGGATTCCAAGCACACCTGTCTGCCAGGACAGCTAGAAAATCCCTATTACAGATGCCCCCTCAACCCAGTGTCCACCTGTGGTTTATACTGCAGCTAGGCTGAGCAAACTTTAGTTACCGTTTACAGGAGAGAGCCTGTATGCTCAAAGACTCAGTCATAATGACATGTGACTTCTTGCTAGAATAACTGATGATAACTTTTCAATAATTCTGTTTACCCAATTTCACTCACATTGTTTAGGTCAACCAGTGCTGTGTTTATCTTGCACTTCCCAGCAGTGTTGCACAATGGGATGCCAATAAATAATATTTTAAGTTGCCTTTCTGACAAATTGACCATGAGATTTGAGCCCAGTTTTCATGATCGGTATGCACACAATCTACCCACTTGGCCACATTCTCATACATATATATATAATAATTGTTTCCAAGCACACCTGTCTGCCAGGACAGCTAGCAAATTCGTATTACAGATGCTCGCTCAACCTAGAAGCCACCTGTGGTTTATGCTGTAACTATGCTGAGCGGAACTTAGTTACAGATTCTGGGAGAATGCACATAAGCTGGTGTGATGAACAGTTTTTGAACAAAGTCTGTATGCTCAAACACTCAGTCATGATGACGTGACTTTTTGCTAAAATATTCAGTACTGAATTAAATACATTGGTAGGGAAGGAGTTTCTGTTGAAAAATAAGTATTTGTTGTGAAGAATAAATGCTTATCAAACATTAAGAGACAAACATCCTGATGGACCTATATAAATAGCTTAATAGATTTGATTGTTGATTGTCTACAGCTTATCAATTCTTACTAATTAACCCATAGCAGAGGGGAGAAGAGGTTGATTAATACCTTTCCCAAGGGTATTGGCGTGTAAGTGAACCCAAGTGAAATTTGAATTTGTCTCTCTGATTAACAATTCCAAGCCATTATCCATTACACCAACTACACATCCAAGTTTACAGAACCTGGTATTCCCAAATGGTCACCCATGTAGATACTGACCAGGCTCAATGTTGGTTAACTTTGGTGATCGTACAGGAACCAGTGTTAGATAGACACTCACATTAAGAGTATGAAAACAACAATTTCTTTTCCAGATGCTCAGTTCTGTTTTCAAAAAGAGACAGTGATATTATAATTCATACAAATAAAAATTTATTCTTTGTGCAAACTTTGAAGATGGAAGCAGATGATTCTATGTCTTCACAATTCCAGTATAAAAAAAAAACTCTCAAAATGGACAAATATCTGTAGGAGGAGCTGAAAAGTTCTTGATCCAACAAATATCCCCCTACCTGACCCAGTCATCATCATCATCTATGCAGCATGTCTCTTCTTCAAGATGTGGGTGGTCATGGCTCTCCATAATTTCCTGTGCTTTGTACCTTTTAATAAGGTTTGTCTTTTTATCTTTCCTAATCCCTGTATTGCCAACCATTTATATAAGTTTGTTATGTAGGTTATTCACTGCTATGTCCTGCGAGTATTAAATTCTCCAAGCTCTCTTTCCTCATTATGTGCTCTAAAAATTTCAAGTGTCTCTTTCCAGTGTTATGTATAAGTGTCTGTTTTGTTTCCATTTTCCTTAAAATTCTCTTGTCACTCATATGGTCTTCTTAGTATCCTTTTGTAGAACCAAATTTCTATTGCCTCAAGTCTCTTCTTCATCTACAAGGAGATTGTTCAGCATTCACTGCCATATCTAAATGGAACAAAGTTACGTAACAGTTTAGTGCTCTTTGTTTCTAATGAAATTTTCCTTTTTGTCTATATGTTGCTTAGTTTTTGGAAGGCATCTTGTGCTATTTAAATACACTTACAGATTTTGGTGTCACATTTCCATCCTCTGTTAAAACACTTACTAAAGATCTAAATTTTTGTACTTGTTTGACTTTGGTTTCCCCAAGTCCACATCTTGCTCTGTTCCTTTTGCCAATAACCTTACATTCCATCTTACAATTGATGTTTAGTCTTTTCTTCTCCCTTTCCTTTTACTTCCTTTTCTATGATTTTCTTTTAGTTTTCCTTCACAGTGTTGGTTGATTCATTTTCTATGGTTTATCAACACTTTTGTTGTAGCATACCTATGGATGATAATGGGTATGTCCCCATTCACATAAATACAGTAGTAAATACTGTATGTTGGTCTGCAGTTGGAGATTCATTGTGGAATTCACTTGACTCCCTTCTAGCAGTTGATGACTTCTACACACTGCTGGTGAATCTTATATGTGTTGTTCATGTCCTAAGTATTATCGTTCATTACCAACCTTCATATGATTATTCTATACAGTAACCTTCCCTAGGTTACAACACCTTTCCAGGTTATTTAAAGTCAGAAAATATTTTTAGATTGTAAGAATATTTTTTTAAAATAATAAATATTTTAGTGATACAAGTCTTACAAATTAACTTGTAGCTTTGTTATGTGGACTTATACCTTTCCGAAGGGTATTTGCGCATAAATAAATATGACAAACCAAACAGGAACTTGAACTCAGCTCTTCGATTAACAATTCTGGACCATTGTCCATTACACCACCTGCACATCCAAACAGCTGGTATTCTTAAACAGTTACCCATCTAGGTACTGACCAAGATTGATATTGCTTAACTTCAGTAAACAAAAAGGAACCTGTTTCCATATATTATCTGCATATCTATTGTTTTTAAGATTATGCCTGCTAATAATGAATCCTGAAAGGACTTCTAATTCTTTAAGGACTTTTTCACTATAAACGTTGAATAAATCCAGTATGTATTTATATGTGGGTGGTTTGCTCCCAGTATAGTTTCTGGATTATTCTAACATCTTTCCCAAATAAATCAAGTTTACTTTCAAGCAGTTCTTTGTGTTTATTAAACTTTATTAAATGAACCTAACCAAATAGTAAACTGAACACCTCATTTGCAATATGTGCAAAACTTGTTTTTTTTTTTTAGCACAGAGTCAGTGAAAACTATTAACAGAATATGAAATTAAAACCCTCAGTTGTTTTGCAAGTCACATTTAAGCATAAAATGTTTGAGAGAGACACAAACAGATTGGGATAAGTGGTAACAAAGACGCAGTCATCAATAATTCAGTCAATGCATGTGAATAGACTAGAAAAAGTGGTGATATTGAGGCTGACATAGATAATCTAGTCAATATTGAACAGATTAGGATAAGTAGTGATGACAAAGAGGCTCTCAGTTAATTTAGTCAGTATATATGAATATATCAGGATAAGTAGTGCTATATAGATAAAACATGCAATAGAGTTGAACAGATTCAGATAAATGTTTACAAAGAGACTGACATAGATCATTCAGTCAATAGATATGAATGGATTGGGATTAGTGATGGCAAATGGTCTCTCATAGTTAATTCAATCAATAGATTTGAACTAATTAGGATTAAGGTTGATAGAGGGATTGACATAGATGATTTAGTCAATAGATTTGAACAGATTATGATAAATGATGACAGAGGTTGACATAGATAATTTAGTCAATATATATGAATACATTGGGATAAATGGTGCTTAAGAGGATCTTAAAGATAATTTGGTCAATAGATTTGAACAGCTTGGGATAAGTGGTTCCAAAAAGACTAACATAATTCAGTCAACAGAGTTGAATGAATTAGGATGAAAGGTGATATAGAGGCTGATATAGATAATTCAGTCAATAGGTTTGAACAGATTAGGATAAGCAGTGCCAAATAGGCTGGCATATATAATTCCGTCAATAGATTTGACTGGATTGGTATAAGTGTTGCCAAAAAGACTCTCACAGATAGTTTAATAGAGTTGAGCAGATTGAGATAAAAGGTGACAAAGAGGCTGATATATAATCCAATCAATAGAGTTAAATAGATTAGGATTAGGGGTGATATAGATAATTCAGTCAATAGATTTAAACAGATTAGGATAAGCAGTGGTTAAAAGGCTGTAATATATAATACAATTAATAGATTTTTAACAGATTAGGATAAGGGTTGTCATCAATAATTTATTCAACACATAGGAATAGGCTGGGATAAGTCAATAGATTCAAATAGACTGTAATAGGTCATCAGATAGAAGCTGTCATTGATCATTTGGTCAAGAGATATTAACAAATTGGACTAAGTAGTGACTAACAGGCTGACATAGATTACTAAATCACTTGACATGACAAAAAAGACAATTCACTAAAAAATTTGCTGTCATGAGACCAATCATACTCATTAAAATAAGATTAAAAATTGATGACAACAATCAGTGATTCTGTAATGGTAACCTCAATACTTATATATAAAAAGGTGATGTTAATATTTCACAAGGCCAGATTAAAAGTAAGGGAAGGTGATGGAAAGATTATACAGCATTATCTTTTCAAATTGGAGAAATGTCTCCTTGACTCGAAGACCTGTACTTATTATCTGACTTTAAGCACCAAATACTCTCACCTGTGAGAAATAAACAATAATTGCAGGTATGAATCAGACTCTTATTTATTAAGTACAGCCTTGACAGTCTGTCAGTTAAGTGCCATACATGATACACACTTGAGTGATCATGACTCTTTTGATACATGGCTGACTTGGCAGAAATTTTTCCCTGCAGGAGGTTGCCATTTCTATCTGTGGTAGACTGGTTGCCAAACAAGACTAAAGAACACAATCTCTCCTACTATTCAACCCATAGCTGGGGATTGGAGAAGAGATGAATTCATACCTTTCCCAAGAGTATTTATGTGTAAGCGATTATAACAAACTCAACTGGAATTTGAACTCAGCTCTCCAATTTCTCATTCCAAGCCATTATCCATTAAATCACAGCACAGAGGTGATATTAGTGAGACACTGAGTAAAGATAATATAAGCAAAGAGAGAATGAAGGTAGGAAGATTATGAAGCACCAATCATATACACATAAAGAGTCTGAAGAATAGCCAAGAAATACAAAGTGGAAGTCCTTTATATCTCTGTTCAAACATAAGTGGAAAATCATTTTCAACAATTTACTATGGCTTGAGGTCAAATCAATTATAGGGAATTTTGGTATGAAGATTGTGTTGAACCAATCTTTTAAGGTGATCAAAACATACCTGGATTTTACCTGTGTTCAAACATTGGCACTGGTGGTTAATTAGGAAATTTTTCAGCCATGTGATAGGCCAATGAGCTTCTTTTTTTTTTAAGCATTATGCCCCAAGCAAGGCGGGAAGCCACTAGGATGCAGGGGTTGCAGAAGATTTGGAGCAAGAGCAGATAGGAGTGATAGAAGAAAGGAAGAGGAGAGGGATAGTGGATAGATCAAGGTAACTGGAGATGTCGATTGACATTACATTTGAATAATTGGAGATTATAGCCCTCAGGGAAACAGTAATTGGGAAGGGTGTTCCACAGGTGAGAGGTGTGAGGTATGAAGCTATTGGAGTAGAAGAGGCGTGTCTGTGAGAGAGTGATTGTAGACGAGATGCCAGATCAGGGCCAATTATATTACATATCCACCTCTGGATCTTGTCAAGAACTTCGAGGTAAACAGAAAGTGCCCCAGACCATATATGGCAGCAATACTCCATGCAAGGGCAAATGGTTGATTTGTATATTTGAAGTATTTTTACGGGAGAAAAAATTTCCTGGCATTGCACAGAGAGCCAACTTTCCTCATATACATTGGACAATAAGCAATTGGCCCAACGTATTTGTTCCATCTCAGGTCAGCAGTCAACGTGAGACCAAGCAGATGCAGGGAGTTGCTCTCAAGAAGTTGACTATCAACTAAGTTTTACTTAACTCACAACAAAGTTAAAAAGCAAAAGAAATAAGAATGACACTGTACTGCATCCATCTTTCAAATGGGGAGTGTCTGCATTGAACATAAGCATTTGAAATCCTGGCTTGTTGCAATTTGATATTTCCTTGTATTAGCTTCTTTTCTTTTTTTTTTTTTTTTAAGCAAGTTCACCCTAAGCAAGGGAGTAAAGCAACTGAGAAACAAAGGGTTACTGGGGTAGATGAATTAGAAAACAGAAACTTAGGAGCCGAAACAAAGGAGGAGTAATCAGGAGGACAGCAGATATTGATTGACATTGCATTTAAATTTTTGAAGATTAAAGTTGATTGGAACGCATGGGTCGAGAAGAGAGAGAGAAGTGTTAGAAAAAATACTGTTAGCATAGAACTTATCCTTACATCTAGCGGCCATTTCAACTGTAAATTGAAGAAACGTTGTCACCAGTCTAGTATTGTGAATAAATTCTACCATATTGAAGAGTTCATCTGAACAATTACCATGAAAGTATTTATAGACAAGACACAGGGAGGCAATTGGGAAAGTGACTGAAGCTGAGATGCCAGGTCAAGACCATTGATATTGCTGATTCTTTTTTGGATTTTATCAAGGATCTCTAGATATAAAGCAGAAGCTTTGGATCATATTCTAAGCATGAATGAATGGTAGGCTTATATATATATATATATGAATGGTAGACTTGTGTAGACAGAGAGAAATTCATCCAGGAAGATTGTGTTGTAGTCAGCTTCTATATGGGGAGTGCCTGACCAGAGTTACTAGATTGGGTATAAGTAATAAGTTGAGCAACATTTGGAAACTCAGTGCTACTAAATTTTGAACTGACTTTCTGGTGGATCAAACCATCTATTCATGAATTTGGTGACATGGTAATTGTGAGTTCAATCCCTGGGCTGGATAGTGCAGACTTAGAGTCAGTAGAAACAGGGAGAGATAACTGAGCAGTACTAAATACAAAAAAAAAAAAACTAGACAAGATATTGTGAGACATGATCAGTAGAAGAAGAATTTACCATAGATTAAATGGAAAGTTAAGTTAGAAATTCAGTAAAGGCTATTGGAGTCAAGAAAAACCTGATTAAGGGTAGAGAGTACAATGACTGAAATGCTGTAATAATAACAACAAAGATGAGGACAATAGTCTGCATGTAAACAATGTAAATCCTCATCCTAGAAATTCAGAATTTATTAGTAACCCAAATTAACTTGTATTTAACATCTTGGAAACTTATTAGAAAGAATTCCTTTGCCACTGCAATTTCATTATCCCATGGAATAGTTAAATGAGTATCCTCTCATTTATTGTTTTTGTCATTTTTTCTGAGCCAGTGTAATATTTCCACTTCCTCATAGTTTAAAGTTCTGAACAATAGTAATATTAGTTATGTGCCATGCGTGATACACGCTTAGGCGACCATGTATTTTTCGATACATGGCTGACAAGACTAATTTTTTTCCTGTGGTAGGTTGCCATTTCTTTCTGTGGTAGACCAGTTGTCATCAAAGAACCCGGTCTGTCCCGTTATTTACCCATAGCTGGGGGGAGAAGAAGATGATTTATACCTTTCCCAAGGGTATTAGCATTTAAGTGAATGTAATGGATTTGACTGAAATTCAAACTCGGCTCTCCCATTCCTCAATCTGAGCCACTATCTATTACTCCACCATGCCTCCCAAGACATTAACCATATTAATTCTCAGAAGAGATGCTTTTAGACCATCTCTAACAAAATTAGAGTATTTATGATATAATATTAACTCTTGAATTTGATACCAATAAGAAGCATTATGGAAATTCAAAAATTGAACAATTAAATTCCACCTTTAACAGATTGCCAACCACAAGATAACTTATAGTTTTCAATTTTTATTATAACACTGACTACAAGTTATCTTGTGCCAATTATGAGTTATCTTATGCTTAGTATTTTTATCTGCTTATGCCAACAATGAGTTTATTCTTGTGATACTTTTAGTGTGAAAACAATATTAAGACTTCAGTTGAAGCTATAAATAAAATCATAAAAACATTTTATTCCCTAAGTTGGCTATTATAAAGTTGGGCGTTTGAAGTCAGATTTGGTAATTGACCTCTGGCAGTCAACGTGTTAAATTCCTGGTGTTGTTACCACAAATGTTTCAGATGATCCATCAATCATCCTTCCTTATCTTTATAACCCTTTAGAAAAAAAAAAGGAAAAAATTCCCCAACTACTTATTATAGTACATTTCTTACTTATCACTATTTTAGTACCATTATTTCTACTAGCAGTCACCCACACAATGGGGTGAAATTTCAGTATTTTCCTATTTGAAATTTCTGATGAATCATAATTCTTAATTTAATGATAGATTAAGCTCCTTAAGCTCCTTGCAAGTTCCACAACTACCCATGGAAATTCCCATATTGTATTATTAACCCTTTAAGCCCTGCCTTCCTGAATAATTTTAACCCTTCTGCCTGAGCTCCTGGGTTAAAATTTGCAAATAATTCATATGTAATGTTTTACAGTAGATGTAAAAATACTTAAAGGTGTTTAACCACCATTCAACCATTGGCTGGGCAAAGCGATTGTCAGGGCAGAAAGGATTAAATAATTCAGTTTAACAACTCCAATAAAATATTGCAATAACATAATGCAATACATTATTGAAAGAAGTAAGAGGATACAAATAAAATGATTCAAACAGACAAGGTTTTCTATTTCACTTAAGCAAATGTTAAATAAATGAGAGCATTACTACCTACAAAATTGCCACATGTTGTCTATGCATCCCCAGATTGATAGCATCAGAAAGTCACTTCCCTGACCAATTGACTATCGTGATATTTGTATCCATGTCTCCTGCTGAGAAAGTTAACAAATTTTTATCTTCAAGGGAAGGTAAGTTTGCATGGATGCATGACCAAGTGGTTAAAATATTCATTTCTGAACATGAAATCTGGGTTCAAATCTCACCATGGTTGATTTCTCAGGAAGGTAACTTCATGATGCTATCAATCTAGGGAGGTGATCCCAGTATGTGGCACCCTTGGAAAGTGCTTCAAAATAATACCATGAGTTGACCCAAACCTTGTAAGTGAAACTGGATCTATTTGGAAATCATCAATGACTGTGCTAGCTCTAAATCACAAGTCATTGTGACTGAGTGTTTGATCATACTGGTATTGTTCAATGCCAGATGATGCACTTTTTCTGAGACACTATAACTAATGTCTGCACAGCAGGTGAGGTGGTCTCTATGGTTGCTGAAAAAACATAGATGTGCCTGACCAAGCAGATGGATATGCTCAGATAAGATGTCTAATCTTTGTTATTAATATTCATCCTAGAATTAAATGCAGTGAAAAAGAAGGAGATTAGGTTGAAAAATAAACTTTTTTTTTCATCATTATACTGCAGGCTTACCACATATCTTTTACAAAATGTTTAAAGGTCTAAACATAGTTGTCAAAAATAAGCTAAAAATCAAATTCTCTATATAAAACCAAAGTTGTTTCCAAATTCACTTGCTCCATTGGATGTTGTATCTGAAAATAAGCAACCATCTGGCTGATGCTAACCTCCAAGGAAACTGATTCATTGCACTTTCTCATGTTAACATCCTTGGCTGACATGAAGTGGAAATATACTGAATCAATTGCTAGGTCTATTGTGTTGATAAGAAAATGGTACACTGTGTTGTGTTAGACAATTTTTATCTTAAGGATCTATGTTACATTTTATAATTTTACCATTCATCCATGCTTTGAATATTGCCGCCATAATTGTCTGCTACTTCTGCTATATATTTAGAGATTCTTGATAAAACAGAAAGAAGTATTAGCAATATTATCAGTCCTGACCTGGCATCTTGGCTTCCGTCACTTTCCCCACAGCCATAAAGTAGATTCCCTGTGGTTTTTCTATAGAGATTTTCATAGAAATTGTTTCGATCAACTCTTCACTATGGCACCCAGATTTTATGAATTTAAGTGTATTACTAGATTGGTGGCATGGTTTCATTGATTCACTGTTGAGTCTGATATATGTTTTATGCTAACAATTCCTTTTCTTGTACTTCTTGCTTGTGGAACTCTCTGCTGACTCCATGCCTTCCAGCCAACTTTGATCTTCAAAAATTTAAATGCAATGTCAATCATTATCTGCTGTCTCCTTGATGACTCTTCTATTGTTCTTATGTCCTTAATAATATTTCTCTTTTTTTCTTATTTTTTGACACTCAGTATCCTCTTGTGTCTTAGTGACTTTATTACCTTGCATGGAGTGTAACAATTAAAAAAAGATAATAATACAATCACAACTCTATCATAAACTCACATGTTATAATTCCAACAAAAGTACTATCGAGTAAGCTATAATATATTACAGTAGTATCTAACAGACATCTGTGAATAACATACTAAAACTCAGTAAAACAAATTATAAACAAGGATTACAAATTTTAGAAGTTATTTATATTAAGTCAAAACAGGCATTCCAAAATGACTTTAAACTATCAGAATTCACATGCATCATGGTGACACAACATAACAGTTTGAAGAAATTCAGAAAATAACATGATGCTTACATGACAAACAAAATCTCAAAATTCAAAATCATTCCAAAGATGAAAACTATTACATAAACTTTGAATTCAGGAATTTTTTTTTTATAATGACTGAAATCAGTCAGTAGCTGGAAAATCTATAAAAAGAACTAACACAAACTGTGAACTGTTTGTTTTAACCTCCAATATGAAGATATGGAAAGCAAGTTCACTAAAAAGACAAACTTATTAAAAATTTAACTGATTAGCTGTTGTCTTCAACAAAACTTGTTTGAGTGAATATCTAAAGGTATATACAATTTTATGTATGGGCACATAAGTTCAGGAATACATATATAAAAAAAAAATGCTTTTGTATAGATGCTGACTCTCTCTCTCTCTCTAGATATATATATATATATATATATATACCAAAGGAGGTGGTGTAATGGTTACCATGCTTGTCTCGCTAGAACAATTAAAACTGAGTAGTGAGTTCGATCCACATTTTGGTTTTAATTTTTCGGCCATGTGTTTGATAACATCTAAGCCTTTCAAATTGGAAAATCAAATATATATATATATATATATATATATATATATATATAAATAAAAAACTATTGCAAAATACATCAATAGCAAGATATGGAATATATAAATTTGACATGACCTGAAGATTATGTTCAAGCATGAAAAACATTGTTGCCACTTAGTTTTGACTTTGTTCACTATATATATATATATATATATATATATATATATATATATATATATATATATATATATGCAAAATATTAGGTGTAACAAAAAATTGTCCATCACACAAAATGTTTAATATTTAAAAAACCACAAAATTAATGTAGTTTCTTTTTTTCAGGTTTTCAGATAAGAGGCTCAGCTATCTTGACACCATTTGTCATAAAATCATTGAAAAACCCTTTTAGTTATTCAGCTAGAAAGAGAACAGGTTAAAATCATTTTGTGTCAGTCTTGCCAACTGAGCAATGGTGAGAGGAAAAACATCATTCAGGCTCTTAGTAATGGTACCAACATTCATACTCTGGTTTCCATCTTCAAAGTCCATTCAAGAACCATCAAGAGAACAGTGAATCAGTTTAAAACAGAGGAAACAGTAGAGAGGAAAACTGGATCAGGAGGTCACAACAGGAAAAGGGATCATCATTTCAACTTAGAGCTAAAGAGATTAATTAGAAAAGATCCAACTCAATCCATAAGGCATTTGGCATGTGAGAGAGGAGTTTCAGCTTTGACAGTCCAAATAGCAGTGAAAAAAGGCTTGGAAATAAAATCGTACATGAAACCTGTAAGGCACCCTTTTACTCCAATACAGAAAGTTAGAAGTTTGAGAGGGCAAAGATCATCTTGTATAAGTTGGAAAATGGAATATATATATATATATATTATTTGAACTTTATTTCAGTACTTCATGAGCTTCTAATCCATAGCCTGATTAATTAATGACAAACATGTCATTTTCGTTTATGATCAATTTCATCATGATTCTTCTTTTAAGCTTGGAGAGTAATTATACATTCTTATTACTCAAAGCAGAGTCCAATCATTTTACAAAAACTTTGGAGAATTCCAGTAAGATATCTTTAATCATTCCTAAGATACAACAGTTCAAAGCTTAATCTAACAATTAGACAATTTTGCTGTTACATGATTTGAACAATTTTGCTGTTACATCCAGTATATGTATAAATAAAGGTGGATCAAGCCTATAACCGGAAATATGGCTATTAATTGACTTTTAATCTAAAATACATGTGATTAAATTCATCATGCAATTAAATGCATTGGCAAGAAAGAACATTATGTTTAAAAATGTACAGCAGATTAAATCTTCATTAGGCTATGAAATTATATATATATATATATATATATGTATGTGTGTGTATGTGTACACACATTCCCTTAAATATAGTAATAGTGCACTACAATCAAGCATTTATAAAGTTTGTGTTGTATTCATACAAGTGATATGTTTCTGAACAAAGAGTGTGTAAAAACTGTTCAAATGATCTTTGGATCTGAGTGCTTTTAGCTAGTCTATTAGCCATTATCAAGGATGTTTTCCATTTATATATATATGTGCATGTGTGTGTGTGTGTGTGTGTGTGTGTGTGTAAAACAGCTGAAAAAAAAAAAAAAAAAAAAAAAAAAGGCAGTGGGGTTCATGGATGAAGAACACTTAAGAGGATTTTAGAAGCTTAGCTATATCTGGAGGAACATTCTTTGGTTGGATGAAATAAAAATTTAACTTTTTGGCCACAACCCAGGCCATTGTGTTTTGAAATTAAAGATGGATGCACCTGTAATTAAAAACATAATTCCCACAGTAAAGCATGAGTATAAAAGTCTCATGGTTTGGAAATGTTTCTCTTCAATTATACAGGGTCATGAGACGAGATTGAAGTGCTTTGAATGTTGTATTTTTGAAGAAACAATGATTTGAAGCATGGAGTTGAATTAGCCTGTGAATGCTTTGCGTCAGATCCAGCAGCACAACAACAAAAGGGCATTGGGTAGAAATATACAAAGCCCAATACACCCACTACAGGCTTTAGGTCACATCATATTGAAACACTTTTTCCTGTACAATCATCAAAGTTAAGCAACATTGAGCCTGGTCAGTACCTAGATGGGTCACTGCTTGGGAATACCAGGTGAAGTAAGCTTGAATGTTCAGGTAGTGTAATGGATAATGGCTCAGAATATAATGATCCCAACTGGAATTGGAACTCTCCAATGAACAATTCTGAGTTATTACCCATTACCTTGTCAAGTGCCTGACTATGACGAGTTGATTATGTCTCCCAGCTGATAAGATGCTGTGTATCTGTGAGTAATGACGGTTGTGTTTTTGGGTGAGGTATGAACCCACCTTTTTCACTCAATTAGTAAAAGCATTATTATCTCCCCAAAATAAAATAAATTAAAATTGCATACAAAATATTTAGATTTTGGCAGGGTTAGGGTTAGATTTAGATTTTGGCATTAAGTAACTGTTGTAATTTTGGCTAATCCTTGTCACCAAAATGTTGTAACCTAGGGAAGGTTATTGAATAGAATAATCACACAAAGGTTGGTAATGAATGATAATACTTAGGGCAAGAACAACACATATAAGATTTGCCAGCAGTGCCTAAAAGTAGTAGTCAACTGCAAGAAGTGATTCAAGTGAATTCTACAATGAATCTCCAACTGCAGACAAACATACAGTTTTTACTACTGTATTTATGTGAATGGGGACATACCCATTATCATCTGTAGGTATGTTAATATATATATATATATATATATATATATGAACACACACACATAAACAAACATAAGGATGTTTTAACAAGATTATCTGATGATGTCCTAATCAAATAAGGATCTGAAATTTTTACTGTGTAATATGCAAACCAATATCATCAATTTTTACTAGTATATTGTTGTAAACTAGGGGAGGTTACTGAATAGAATAATCAAAGGTTGGTAATGAATGATAATACTTAGGACATGAACAACACATATAAGATTCACCAGCAGTGCCTAGAAGTAGTAGTCAACTGCTAGAAGTGAGTCAATTGAATTCCTCAATGAATCTCCAACTGCAGACCAACATACAGTATTTACTACTGTATTTATGTGAATGGGGACATAGCCATTATTGTCCATTTGTATGCTACAACAGTAACCCATCAAAATTGATATGCTGCTAAACATAAAACAACCAACACAGCATGCCACACAGTCTGATAAGGGTACACTAGAATGTAATGTGATATGGTGACAGGTTTTGATAGATACAGTGCATAAACTAACAGATGGGGTTAATTAGAAATACAGTCAGGTGAGGCAACCCTAACCCTGCTCAGATGGTGCACAACTGAGGATCTTCCCAAGTACACAGATGTAAATCCCAAGCTGCTTCGACTGATACATTTTTTCAAAAATAAAAACACAACTGTCACTACTCTCACTCATAGATGCACTGTATCTTATCATGACAATTGATAAATGATGATTGTAAAAGTACTGGTTAAGAATACATTAATTAACCAGAAAGCGTCAAAGATATCATTCAAAATCACAATGTTTAAGTGTACGATGGAAAAGGGAATTTCATAAACAAAGTTGATAATTCTGAACTCAGAAAACCTAAATAAACAGGGATGTCAAAGAGTTAATTAATGAAACAAGCTTAGCCACACCCACACGACCAAGATGCCATTGGTCAGGTGGTAGCAATGTTGATAGGCGGAGGTAAATTGGTAAGAAAGACGGAGGAATTACCAACACCCACCGAAAGGATTTGGTATGAGGTACCAATGTGAGAAAGAGGGAGTTTAGGAGGATAGCTATCCTGCAACTTCTCCGCATGGATGAAGGGATACCTCCCAAAATGGAAAGTAATTAATTTTCCAAAATGGGAAGTAATCAGTTTTTCTAGTCAAACATAGGGGTACCTTGTCAGAAATCAGGAATTACCAAGAACCCCAGGCTGCATCTAACCCTGCACAAATTTTTGGTTGATGTCCATGTAAGTGAGCACCCTCAGTTAATTCACCAGACAGAAACAGACAGGGAGAGAGAGAGTTCCAGTAGAAGTTGGAGTTGCAGAAGTTCACACTGACACAGAGATTCCATGATTCCAGCCTCTGACCTCACCTTTCTACAAAACAGCAAGTTATACAGATGAACGAAGCTAAGCCAGCATCTAAAAACTAAACCATTTGACTTAGAAGACCAGAACTTGCCTAGAAGTATAATAGTGTCACTCTCAGAAGAAACACATTGGGAAAAACACATGATCCTGTATAGGACAGACTGATAAAAGTTGATAAAATTTTATTTCAACAGAAAACCGAATCTTTATCTTTTTTTTATTTATTTCTTTTTTACACTTGTGTGACATCACCTCAAGTTTAGACTCATCTTGCTCTATGATTCAATGCCTGATTGATCTTGTCTACCTAAGATCAAATCACAAAATTGGGTAGGTTAGATTTGAGATGGAATTCATTTCTTGATAAAAAAGTCATTTGAAAAAGCCGAGAAACGATGGAGCTGGTGTTGAACCAGTTGCATCTGGTGTGGTTTTTTTGTTAGAATCGTGTTCACCATCCCATTTGGTACCCTGACCAAAGGATCAATTTTTTAAGTTACATTAACCGAAATTGATCGGTTCACATGTTGGTGGCAGCAGCTAAGAATCAACTCCAAAGCGCTGGTAGGAGAAGTATCATAGCTTCATGCCGTGACTAGGAGTTGATCCCAGGCCAACAATACTGTGTCACAAAATGAACAGCACCCCAACAAAGTGATTCTGATGTACAAATATCCAAAACCTTACATACCTATCATGTGACACACAGTCTAGTAATGGCTTACAAGGCACATACATCACAGCCAAATCTATGTGATATGTTGACAGGTTTTGAGAAAAACAGCTCATAATCTTACAGGTGAGGCCCAGTTAGAAATATCATGGTGTTTTTCCACTACTCCCACTCATGAACAGATAAGCACAGTGCATCAGGCTTTAGCGAACATGCTCAGCTGGTGATGGTCAGGCAACAGAAAAGCAAACTTGTGGTACTAAATGGGAAATTTACTGTAACCCATATAAATATCCCCCCCCCTAAAAAAACATATACATTATAACACCACTAATCAAATAAGGTCAGAAGTCATTATGCCCATGTTTGGGCATTTATTATTAATATTATTATTATTGTTGTTGTTATTTTTTATCAATGCTACATTTCAACAACTAAATTCTCTTCCTTTCTGAATAATATCCAAATTTATTGGATGAAATACTGTCATTGTGCTATGAATTACTCAGACGAGTTTCCTCATCTTTGTTGTTTCATTCAGTATATTTTCTTTCCCTAAGTAGCATGAAATTCTGAGAAGAAGTATTGGTTAGGCTAGTATCCTTATCCTTATAGTTTTTTTATAATAATTATTATAATCATCAGCAGCAGCAGCAGTAATAGTGGAGGTAGGGTGCTGTAATGGATATAGCAGCTTAGAAGAAGGCAGCATGGTAGAGTAACGGATAGTGACTCAGATTGAGGAATCGGAGAGCTGACTTTGAATTCCACTTGAGTTTGTTATATTCATTTACATGCAAATACACTTGGAAAAGGTATGTAGCCATCTTTTCTCCCTCCAGATATGGATAAATAGCAGGATAGACTGGATTAAAATAGCCTTTGATGGCAACCAGTCTAGGAAAAGGACAACACTGAATTCAAAACCTCCAGCTATGTGTTAAAATAGTCTCACCAACCCGCTATTGGCCAAATGTGGGGAGTACAGCTACCACCCTGAAGACATGGTTAATGAGGAAGGGATTTCTCTAAAGAGTGAGAGGGATCTGGATTTATATGATGAGCTTTCATTCCTGGTACCTTTTTTTTTTTAGTAGTAGTAATAATTGACGGTAAGAAAGATATGGGATGGCAGCGATCCACCTACCTGATGAGCTTGTATGGATGGATGAATAACAGAACAGGGGCAGGAGCCTTAGTAAAGGGAGAAAAAATTCTACAGGTCTCAAGGGATAGGAAGTTTTAGAGAACCATGTCCTGGAGGGGTGCTGCACATAGAAGTAGTAATAGTAGTAGGAATCATCATCATCATCATAAATTCGTATGCCATTGATTTGTTTTGGATAAGTTCCTCCTAAGTCTCAAGCAGTGACACCGAGACACCAAGTTTTTGTAGAGTTCTAACATAAATGAGCATTTTGTGAAGGTTGCAAAAAGAAATGTTCAAAATCTATTATTATTACTCTTATCTAATGTTATTGCTAATAGTACCATGTACAAAAGGCTTTCATTTAATGTTATTGGAATTATTGCTTTTATTCTTTCTGCTATAAATGGTATCTTTTTACACTTATTATTTATTATTGTTAATACTGCTACACATAGTAAACGTCATTATTTATTATCAATCATCCTTATTAATTTCATTATCATCATTATTATTATTAGTAACACTCTTACCACTGCTGCTACAATAAACAGTTAAACTGAAACTGTTTATCAAATCTGTTGATGGTGAAGGTTGGTGTGGTAATAGACTGGGGAAGGAGGTGAAGTTGTTGTTTACAAAAATGGTTGCTATAGATTACTATTGTACTTGTTGTTGTTTTTAATGTTACTGCAGTTTTCACTACTTCTTTCACTTATATAGCCATGATGATGATGATGTCTTGGTGATAGTGCTTTTTTGTTGTTGCTGTTGTTGTTGCAGTAATATTGTTGTTATTGTTGTTTTGTCTAGTTGACCTGGTTGTGTTGTTGACAACGACAACCAAGTGAGGAAGAGGAAGAAGTGGAAGAAGAAGAAAGAAAGAAAGAAAGAAAGAAGGTTGGGGAGGTGGCGGGTGCTGACAACAAAACTTGTTTTCTAGATGACTGACCTGAATATTGTTGTTGTTGATGCCGAAGGAAGAAACTACGGGTTTTAAGAAGAGAGTGAACAAAGGGAAGAAGAAGACGAAGAAAGAGAAGAAAAGGTAAAGAAGACGAAAGAAGGAAGAAGTAAAAGCTAAGAAGGCAAAAATGAAAAAGAAGGTTAAAAAAAAGAAAACAAAGAAGAAAAAGAAGAAAAAGAGAGGAAAATGACAAACTTGTTGTTGTTATCTAGCTGGCTTCGATGAAGGAGGAGTTTGGGAAAGATGAAGATGGAGCCGACAGTGCAAGTGGAGAGGACGTTGGTAGTGAGGGATGTTGTTGTTATTGACAACGGTGGTTGATTATTTTATTATTATTAGTACTTTGTCTATCATCATTAAACTACTTTTCTTAATGATATATATATATATATATATATATATATATTATTCTTAGAGAAAAATTAAAAAAAGTAATATGAAAGAAAACAATTAAAAATAAAAATTTAAAAAATTTAAAAGTCATTATTGTTGAAGGTAGCTGGGTGGGTAGGTGAATTATGAGTTATTGTCATCATTAAATGGTAGGACTGGTGGCAGTTAGTGTAGAATTGCTTTACATATTTATATTGATAGTAGCCAGTATAGTAAAGATGCTCACCAGCCAGGTGATTAGGATAACACAGCGACCATGTACAATGGAGCAAGTCATACAAGGTTTATAAAATATGAAAGGGTGATGGTATTTTTCAGATGGGGTTGGGGTTCTAATTTAGTTGATGGGAGGGGTGATAATGCTTTTGACAAAAGTTCTGGTAGTGAAAATAGTTTCAAATTTGCTTGAGTGGTTAGTATTGTTTTAATTTAATACAGAATGGCATTCGTGGATGGGAATACAATGGTATATGAATTAATGGTACTGTGATTGTTTTCAACAGAAGAAGTCATGTTGAATGTCAGGAATGGTCTGCCAACTTGGAACAGTAATGATTTAATTCGTATTTTGGATGACTGCTTTTGAGGTTAGGGTTACTGACTATTTGAAGAAAATGATGTCTACTATTGGTCAGCTGGTGATGTCTTTCTCAAAGATACCGTATGAGCAGTGAATAATGGATATTAAATCACAGACATTGGGGAAAATAGTAGCAACTAAAAAAGGAGATAAAGGGTGAGATTTAATTGGCACAATACATTGGGATTATTCGATAGATTATAAAAAAAAAAATTATCTTCATCCTTGTGTTTTTATATATATTCTTTGACTTCCTTGAATCCTTTAATGCTGTATATATATATATATATATATATATATATATATATATATATATATAATTAGAAGAGGCACGGATTGAGGAATCAGAGAGCCAAGTTTGAATTTCAGTCAAATCCATTATATTCACTTACGTGCTAATAGCCTTGGGAAAGATATTAATCCTCTTCTTCTCCCTCCAGCTATGGGTAAATAGCAGGACAAGTTGAGTTCCATAGTCTTGGAAGGCAACTGGTCTAGGAGAAGGACAACTCCGAATTCAAAACCAGCAGAGTGTCGTTTGGGGACTTTGTGGCACGTAGTGCACCAGGTCTCTGTATTTGACCCTTCAAAACATGTGGTTGGTTTTGCACAAAGCCTTCACCACTATAATCGAATCATATGTGCTAGTGTCTGAGCTGTCGGTTCCTAGGAACTGAGCTGCTTGACCCTCATATGTCGAATACAATGGGAGAGTCCACCATATATATATATATATATATATATATATATAAAAACAGGGTATAACAGGAAAATTGTCCAAATCATTTTCAATTGTTAAATTAAGCTTTGAACCGTTTTATCTTAAAAATGATTAAAGATTCTTACTGGAATTCACCAAGATTTTGTTAACAATATTTGACTCTACTTTGAGCATTCAGAATGTTTAATTACTTTCCCAACTTAACAGAAGAATCATGATGAAATTGATCATAAATGAAAATGACACGTTCATCATTAATTAATCATAGCTAAGAATCAGAAGCTCATGAAGGATTGAAATAATGTTCAAATATATATATTTTATTCCAGGATCATTTTCCAACTTATTCAAGATGATCTTTGAACTCTAACCTTCTGTCCTAGAGTAACAAGGTGCCTCACAGGTTTCACATACGATGACATTTTCAAGTCTTTTTTTTTTATTGCTCTTTGGACTGTCATAGCTGAAATTCATCTCTCACATGCCAAACGTCTTATAGATTGGGTTGGATCTTTTCTAATTGATTTCTTTAGCTCTAAGTTGAAATGATGATCCCTCTTGCGGTTGTGACCTCCTCATCCAGTTTTCCTCTCTTTTGTTCCTTCTTTTTTAAGCTTATTCACCATTCTCTTAATGGTTCTTAAATGGACTTAAAAGATGGAAGCCAGAGTATGAATGTTGGTACCATTATTGAAGCCCTGAATGATTTTTTTCCTCTCACCATTGCTCAGTTTGGAAGATAGTGGGGCTGACATAAAAGGATTTTAACCTGTTCTCTTTCTAGCTGAATAACTCAAAGGGTTTTTCAGTGATTCTTACAAAATTGTTGTTAATATGGCTAAACATCTTATCTTAGTGTTTTTTTTTAGATATTAAACATTTCGTGGGATTTTTTTGTTGTTACACCTCATATATGAATAAAAAGAAAAGAGGAAAAATTATTCTTAGCTGATGGGTTTCATCCATAGATGATGAAATATGAAGTGAAGAATTTTTTCCTTTTAAAATTTTATTCATTAAAAATTTTACAGATACATGCATCTGAAAATAATTCATATATATATATTTATATATTTGTATATTTAAAACACAATCCTTCTTTCATGCACAAACAAACCAACACTTAATAATATTAACTTTGAACATGGACATAATATCTTGAATGAGTTTTGAAAAATGAAAACATTTTATAAAACATATATACAACAAACTATTTCTTATTTTAACAGTTAAAATATAATCCTTGAAAATGACTAAATGTATTTAAAAAGTGCTTGGATAAAAAAAGAATATTTGGACATTTTTATAAAATTTATCATCTGAAAAGAAAAAATTATTAGATCACAAAGAAATTGTATTAAAAAATTAAATAAAAGCACATTTTGTCTGTTTTTTTTTAGTGAAATAAAAATATATATATATATATATATATATATATTATTATACAGAACTGGATTTTCACAATGATTCTGCTCTGATTTTTAATCTATGAAATTGATTTATGTTGATCTGTATAAGCAACACTGTGTGGTTATACAGATCAACAAAAGATATATATATATATATATATATATATATATATATATATATATATATAATTAGTAATGATACAATATGGTAATCCATATGGAATTTCCAGGAGGATATAGATCCAGGTAGAACTCTATGTCCAAAGACAAGCAAAATTGATATTAATTAAATTTGATTATTACTTAAAATTTATTATTTAATATATTTTTATTTTATGAGAGATTTTAAAAGGCACAACTTATGAATCAATCTTTCCATAGTAACAAACAAATAGGATTTGTTGTAGATTGAGAATTAAAGCAATAAAATAATCATTAAATGAAAATTATTACCTATGGATTTTAAAGTGTTTGATATTCAATTTAATATATATATATATATATATATATATATATATACAAAAGAGAGAGAGATAGTATTTTGAAAAAAAGGAAATAAGCCAACCATATAAAAATAAATTTATTTAATTTTTTAAACACAAAAGCATTCGCCATTGTACTTTTAAGAGTAGTATCTGTGATCATTCAAATGTCTAAAACAAGTTGTTACCTTCATGTGAACATGATACAAAGGGGGAGATACAGACATGAACACATCATTATACTGCAAATAATGTATGTAAAAAGTTATGAACCACTTAACAAAGTTAACATCATCCCTGATTAAGATACACATACAAATTTCTCATGTAAAATGATAAAACTCAAATTGCAGAAAATTTGGAGCTTTTAATTGAGAAGAAATGATTAAACATCAATTGCAAGAAGACAGAATGCATGGTCGTTAGCAAAAGGATGCGCCCAAAATGCAAATTACAAATCTGAGATACCAAAATCAAACAAGTACAAAAATTTAAGTATCTGTGAAGTGTTTTAATAGAGGACAGAAAGTGTGACACTCAGATGAGATGTGATGGACAAAGAAGCATTTCAAAAGCTAAGCAAAGTATTAAGAGACAAAAAAATATTGTTAGCAACAAAGAAAAATGTACTTAACTGTTACATGCTATCTGTCTTCCTATATGGAAGTGAATGCGGGACAATATTTTCAAAGATGAAGAACAGACGAAGCAACAAAAATGTGGTTCTACAGAAAGATGCTGAGGATACCATAGACTGGACATGGTTTTAGAGAAAATGGAAACAAAATAGAAACTTATAATTAACATCAGGAAGAGACAGTACAAATTTCTAGTGTACTTAATGAGGAAGGAGGAATTGAAAAATTTGATACTCACAGGACAGATTGAGGGTAAGAGTGACAGAGGAAAACACTGCATAACCTATCTAGTGAGCTTGAGTAAATTGATAGCAGAACAGGGTTTTATAGATCTAACAAAAAAAGAAAATTTATTAAAAGCTACAAAGAACAGGAACTTGGGGAGAGCCATCATCACTTACGTCCTAAGGGGACACAGCACATAAAGAAGAATTTATCTTTTTACTGTCATGGATTTAAATTTCAAAATGAAAAGAGTTTGGAGAAAAGGATGACTATAAGCATGTGGACACAGTAATTAACACTTCATGTTGAGTGTCTGTTGCACACATTAAGCAATTCCTAGTTCAGTTAATATGTTGTGAAAGTTTTGATGGTTTTTTTTTTTGGCAGTGGCTATCTTTAATGTATTCACAAATTTCTTCTATATTTTCTGGCATTTTGTTAGAGATTGGGCATGTAGAATATTCAGCATCATTCCTGTCAAACCGTGAATTGAAGGTCGTTCTCAACAGATTTTCCTCCAGTTTCTATCCCACGAATGCAGGTGTTCCCCAAGGTTCCATTCTTGGCCCCACTCTATTCCTTATTTTCATCAACGACCTTCCTGACACCATAGATTCCCAAGTTGGCATCTACGCGGACGATACTAAACAATTTACTCCTGCCTCAAAAACAAATCTAGTGTGTCGGTGACAAAACTAACCTGGCCGTGCGTCTTGAAATGGACCTCCAATCGGTTGTTAATTGGGGCAAGAATTGGCTGGTCAACTTTAATGCCTCAAAAACTAAAATGCTCTCTATTAATCACCATAGAGATCCTTCCCTGCCCCCCATTAGAATGTCTGATAGTCAACTTCTTGAGAGCAATTCTCTCCGTCTGCTCAGTCTCACGTTGACTGCTGACCTGAGATGGAACAAATATATTGAGTCAATTGCTTAGTCCACCGCAAGGAAAGTTGGCTCTCTGTGCTGTGCCAGGAAATTTTTCTCCCCAGAATTGATACTTCAAATATACAAATCAACCATTCACCCTTGCATGGAGTATTGCTGCCATATATGGTCTGGTGCACCCTCTGTTTACCTCGGAGTTCTTGACAAGATCCAGAGGCAGATATGTAATATAATTGACTCTGTTCTGGCATCTTGTCTACAGTTGCTCTCTCACAGATGCGTCGTCACCTCTCTCTGTCTTTTTTTACAAATACTTTCATGGTAATTGCTCCGATGAGCTGCTTTCACTAGTTCCCAGACTTCATGAATTCAAGCACCCTATGAGGCTGGCATCCCGCTCTCACCCTTTCACTGTAGAAACTTTTAAATGTAGCTGTCTCTTTTACTCAAATAGCTTCATATCTCGCACCTCTCGCCTGTGGAACACCCTTACCTATTACTGTTTCCCTGAGAGCTATAATCTCCAACTATTCAAATGTAATGTCAATCGACATCTCCAGTTACCTTGATCTATTCACTATCCTTCTCCTCATCCTTTCTTCTATCACTCCTATCTGCTCTCGCTCCAAATCTTCTGCAACCTCCTGCATCCTAGTGGCTTCCCGCCTTGCTCGGGGTGTAATGCTTAAAAAAAAAAACAAAAAAAAAAATACCTTGAAGGAATGTCACTTTTAGCCATTGATAAATATTTACAGTTCCAATAAACAAATAAAGAAAGGTTTTATGACTTACCAAGTGAAGCCAAAAACTTGATGAAGCATTCCAAAGGTTATGTGAGTAGATTTTCCGAGCTTCAATCAATATTTTATGTAAAGAGATTAAATCGGTTAGTCAATGTAAAGATCACAGAAACATTCCAACATAGGCAATGATTGAACACAGGTAGGGAGCACATAGCCTTTTTGACAGTAGGTTGGGCATAAATTTTGTTTTGTTTCATCTTTTTCAAATTTTGTTCATTTGAAATACAAGGCCCCAATAGAATCTTTAACAAGAATTGTATTTTTTGTGTGAGGAAAGGCAGAAGAAAGAAAGGCATATTAGGAGGATATGTAGGACAGATATTTGCTGATACTGGACTTGAAAAGACCAAGATTGTAGTTGTCAGGGAAGTGTCCTCTCAGGAGTTTGTTCCACAAAGTAACTGTTCTGGGAAAGACTTGCTATTTGGAACTGGGATTTTCCTTATCAAAGGAACATGAAAAGGAATCTGGGATGGTTTGCAAAATAAAAATTGTCTTTTAGGTCAATTTGTTAAAATGAAGGTTTGTGTTGGAATGCAAATCATCCAAACATCTGCCAGGGTAGTAGCAATAGACCAGTGAGAGTTTACCAGTAGTTTGTCTGGAGGATAATGTTTGCAGGGTGAAGAATAATTCATCACCTATAAGGTAGCATAAGCGCTTTTTTAATCTGCTGATGCTGGATAGTGAGGATTGGCCTGAACAAACCTCGATATGGCAGCAATAATCCACCCTTGTAAAGATAGAGCATGTCAGCAGGAGTCTGGTATTGTCTGGAGCAATACAAAGAACTGATCCTTCTTTCAGCATCTTTTGCATTATATCCGCATTTCATTTGAGATTGGGAGTTAG